>JAJIBD010012252.1:0-74484 GCA_021461705.1 Cryptotis parvus
CACTACTTGACTGCCTGTTCTGTTCTAATACACCTACTGCACTACACCCACTGCCTGTTGTAACAGTATACCTACTGCTACACTGACCGCCTGTTCTAACAGTACACCTACCACTACAGTTCTAACTACATCTATTGACTGCCTGCTCTAACACACCTACAGCTACGAACCACCTACCACTATACTACACTACACTGACCGCCTGTTCTGTACTAACAGTACACCTACCACTATACTACACTACACTGCCTGTTCTGTTACAATACACCGACCACCATGTCAACCACCTGCTCTAACAGCACATCTACTGCACTATATTGATCTCCTGTTCTAACAGTACACCTTCCACTACACAGACCACCTGTTCTAACACTCCTACTGCTACACTGATAGCCTGTTCTGCTCTAACAGTACATCTCCTGCTACACTGACTACCGTGTTCTAGTCTAACAGTCTACCACTGCACTATATGGACTATCTGTTTAACAGTATACTACCACACTATACCGACCACCTGTTCTGGTCTCATAGTACACCTACCACTACAATAACCACCTGTCCTAGTCTAACAGTATACCTACCACCACGGCTGACCACCTGTCTATTCTAACAGCATACCTACTGCACTATACCGATTGCCTGTTGAAATAGTACAGCTACTGCCATACCAACCGCCTGTCCTGCTCTAACAGGACACCCGCTGCACCATGGGGTGCATGCCTTTAGTCACTGGACTCACAGTGCCCGTGCACTGACTCACGCGTACATCCCGTATCCCACAAGACTTCCCTGCCCGTGCTGCCACATCTCCCGGCTCGCCTATCTGCATAAGTATACGCAAGCAAATGCAGCCCCACCAGCCAACTGCCCTTGCCCATGTTCAGTGAACTGGCCAACAGAATGAGCCGAACAACGACTTCCATTCCAGATGAAAGGCCTCCCGCTTCAGGAGATCATTCACTGCATTTGAAATGGACAGAATCAAGAAGTGATCCCTAGGGCGCCCCCACCCTGGGAGTGCCCCCTACCTGTGGGATCAAACAGGGCTCGCACGTCCGCCGGCATCCGGCAGGCCGACCAGGCTGAGCTCGTCCCACAGCTTCCCGGCCTGATCTTCGGGTAGCGTCTGAGTGCTGACACTCACACACGGCACCACGTTCTGCTGAGGAGACCGTTCTCTGGAGGAGTGCGAGAGACATTCTGCTGTTACGATTTACAGCAGCTGAAATACACGGCACTGCCAAATCAGTTTAATTTATTAGGCATAGACCAATTAACTCAGATGACGTGGTTCATAGTATAATTTTTTAAAAACTGGTTGCTCTATTATAATGTGCAAACAACTTTTTCAAAGTCTCCAAATCCATAAAGAAGTGCTAAAATTTTAAGTGAAGATTTATTTTTGCCATTTTATGCTTGTTTCTTACTAACACTCTAAGATACTCTACTCAGGAGCTGTTCTGCCACATAAGATGGACATCCGCTGGGGCCTTAACGCCTTAAAAAAGTAACTCGCTCAAACCAGCTTTAAGAATGAACGTTAGAGCAGCAGGGGATTGCGTGTAAGGAAACTTTCTCTTCCCAGGATCTAAACCCCAGTCTAAGTTGTGAAAGGGGGTGCAGGAAGCGGGGGCCAGTGGCCCAAGGTCTTGGACAAGGCTGACAGAGATTTGGGGCAGGACAATGCAAGTGCTCTGTTCAGGACTGGTCGGCAATGGAAGAGCAAAGTACCAAGAGCAGCGAACGGCTCGGGGCGTCTTCAGGGAGAAAGCTCTGAGGGCTGGGGAGCCCTGACACCACACGGTCGCCTGAGCACTGGTGGGAGTGGGACCACCACAGCACACACAGGAGCAACCCCCAAGCACCGCCAGTTGTGGGAGCCACAGTGCAGGATCAACCCATGTAAGCGCTGGGCAGTGGTTACAGACCAAGAGGGACAGCCGAGGGGAGAAGGGGAACTACGAACCATCAAGTAACAGTAAAGGGAGCTGGGGGCATTGGAGCTAAGGTGACAGGGACGTCACAGCATTCCAGCGGAGACAGGGATCAGTAACTGCCCGCCAACGCCATAAATGTAAACATTACTGCAAACCCATGACCTCAGCTAGACTCAACACATGGGGCAGGGAGAAGTTTGCTGAGGAGGGCACAAGCCCCTCGTGAGGCCTTGACTTCAATCCATCCCCGCAGATCTGATGCTGAAGACAGCCGGGCCCCAGCACCAGACCTTCCCTCAGGGGTAGGACCAAGCATCACCGCCGGGAGACAGACGGCCAAGCACCACCGCCGGGGGACAGACGGCCAAGCATCACCGCCTGGGGACAGACGGCCAAGCACCACCGCTAGGGGGACAGACGGCCAAGCATCGCCGTTGGGGGACAGACGGTCAACCATGGGGGGGCAGGGACAGTACGGGACAGACGGCTCATCTAAAATTAAAAAAAAAATATTGGGGGCCGGAGCGATAGCCCAGCGGGTAGGGTGTTTGCCTTGCATGCAGCCGGCCTCTGCCGACCCAGGTTCGATTCCGGCATCCCATATGGTCCCCGAGCACCGCCAGGAGTAATTCCTGAGTGCAGAGCCAGGAGTAACCCCTGAGCATTGCTGGGTGTGACCCCCCCCCAAAAAAAAAAAAAAAAAGCAAAAAAAAAAAAAAAGTAAAATAAAAAAATTTAACTAAAAAAGCAATGAGGGGCCAGAGCGATAGCCCAGCGGGTAGGGCGTTTGCCTTGCACGCTGGCTGGCCCATGCCGCCCGGGTTCAATCTCTGGCATCCCATATGGTCCCCAAGCACCGCCAGGAGTAATTCCTGAGTGCAGAGCCAGGAGAAACCCCCTGAGCATCGCCGAGTGTGACCCCAAAAAGCAAAAAAAAAAAAAAAAAAGCAAATGAAATTACTCCTCCGTTTTTTGAGACAATTCCTCTCCTAGCTAGCAGCTGAACTGGGCTATATTTTTTTAGATCTTGAGATCAGTCTGGACATAGGGTACATGAAAGTGTAAAGCCTTGACTCAGAACAACATCAAAGAACGTCCCAGAAACACACACCCCACGCTTAAGTCTGAAGTTGGAAATAAATAGGGAAGGGCCACCACCCACCCAAAGGAGGGGCCAAAGAGAGAGCTGTCCGCCTGGGCTGGGCTCTGGCCCTCTCTGGGACTCTGAGTACTGCCAGGAATGATTCTAGCAGAGCCTGGATTAAGACCTGATATGGCTTTAAGAAAAAAAAAATAAGTAAAATAAACTAAAAAGACAAGAGGGACAGAACCCCGATTACATTTTCTGGCGGGGAGGGGTGCAGAGGGTGCTACACTGGCTCTGGGCTCAAGGTTCACTCCTGGTGGGGCTTGGGAGACCATGTGGGATGCCAAGAACTAAGCCCAGACAGACAACCTGCAAGGCAAGGACCTTACCCACTGCACTGTCACTTTGGCCCCTGAATACATATTCTTACATTGTGTGCAGCCTCAGAGGAAAACTACTTTAAAAGACTTTTTTTTTTAATTTTTCTGGGTCACGCCCAGCAATGCTCAGGGGTTTCTCCTGACTCTGCACTCAGGAATTACTCCTGGCAGTGCTCGGGGGACCATATGGAATGCTGGAGATCAAACCAGGGCCGGCACTGGCCGGCCACATGTAAGGCAAATGCCCTACCTGCTGGACTATCACTCTGGCCCCTAAAAGACTCATTTTCAACTTTAAAAATATTCAACTATTACTGATCTGGTTTATAGGTTATTTTGAACTTATTTTGCAAATATTTAAAATAACTATCCAATTAGGTTAATTATCTACCACTCAATGATTTTTATAAATTTTATAAACATGCTTCTTTTCTAAGGTCCATTAACTGGCTTGTTACCATGACTTAATAACTGGTAGACATTATTTCAGGGTGTTTTTATATAATTATCTTGAGCTGTAAAAGTTTTCATTAAAAATGAACTTATAAAGTAAGTAAATGGAGCCCAACTGTATTACCCAAACAGGTGTTTATACATACTTGCCATTCATTACTCAACAGAGAACATGATTACCTAAACATAACTCGTCAGTTTATTAGAAGTAGAGGGGGTAGCCAAGCCCCCCATCTATTAGAGGTGCGAATTACCGACAGACATTAGAAGCTTACACACGTGTGCATACACACACACACACACACACACACACATTCTCTCAACTGATCACAAAAGGTAAAAGTGCACGAGCTAGCACTGGCCTTCGAGATATGAAGCCTCTCTAAGTACTTCCAACGTCCTTAAGCGCCTCCACCTTAAGTTCTCTTAAAAGATCCTTGTTCCAGTTTCATTTCCCCCATCAGGCTTCAGGCACTGGCAGCAGTCCAAAAGCAGCAGCCAATGGGAGAAGAACAAGACAACAACGCCGCGGTGCGTCTGGAGGGAAGCCAGGTGAGCGCGTGGACGCTCCCAGGCTCCCGTCACCAGCCAAGGGGCAGAGCGAGTCAGCCTTCCTAGCTAAATTAATTCTTACACACTCTTAGGCCGGGAAACGGTGACTCCCCCAACGACCAGCGGCAAGTCCATAATTAAGCTGGCTTTTAAACAAAGGTACACGGCATCAAAGAGACAGACGCTGAAAGCCGGTCTGAGACAGAGCTTGGGTGACTATATCGCCTGTGAACCACAGACACGGTGACAAAGACTGAGTATGCTCTTAACCTTTGATCTAGGAAGGAAATGCTCAGCAGAAAAAGCTTTAAAAATAAAAGTCAACGCTGTCTGAGTGCTAGTGTTGACAGGACAGTGCGACAGTTCTCTGAACCTCGAAGTGAAACGGTAAATGATTTTGCTGTCCTGCACAGATGAACGTGCCTCTAGGAAAGAGGAGTCACAGAACTGCGTCTAGCCCCTTCCGTTAGGAGACCAACTGCATGAAGCCACTCCTTGGTTTACCTTGGACTCCCGAGAGTCTTCTCAAGGGTCAGAGCAGCAGGACAGCAGGTAAGGTGCTTGCCTTGCATGTGGCTGGCCCCACATTCAATTCCCAACACCCCAATGATCCTCGAGCCCGCCCGGAGTGATCCCTGAGCACAGAGCCAGGAGTCAACTCTGAAGTGCCTGCCCCCAAAAAAGAAAACAGCCCCCAAAATAAAAAAAAGAAATTCTCTAAATATTGACTTTTATGGTTTTATGAGAGACCTCATTCCCATGACCTGATGGAACGGTTTGAGGCTCTTTTAATGTTCCTGGAGCAAGCAGGTGCCCTTGGGCTCTACTAGCATGAGATAGGACACATGAGATGTTACTGGGGCCCGCTCGAGCAAATCGATGATGAACGGGAAGACAGTGATACAGACAGTGATGGTTTTGTGATCCCCTTGATTTTCTAACAAACTTTGGAATTCAACAGAACTCTGAAGGGGCGGTGGGTTTTGGGGAGCAGGAAGCGTGCTGCACAGTGACAGGATCAGGGGTCCTTCCGATTCCCGCATCCCGGCAGCCCCCCAGGAGCTTACTTTCTGGGTCCGCGAGGCCTCAGAGGTGCTGGGCTGGGCATCGTCTCACAGCTGCCGTTGCTGCTGTCCTCCAGGTCCCTGCGGAGGGTCGGCTGGCTCTTCCACGGCACCAGGAACCCGGGTGTCACTGGGAACTGTTTCAGGTCTCCTTGTCCTAAGGAGCTCTTCTCGCCACAGTAGCAAAAGGCGCAGAGCTGCTCACTGGGAGGGAGGAGGAGAGAGGGACAAGAGCTTAACGCAACATAGCCAGCGGCAGGTGAGGCATATTTGCACTTTGAAACCTTGAGTGCTAGGCTGGGGCAACAGCGCAGCGGTAGGGCGTTTGCCTTGCATGCAGGTCGACCCAGGTTCGATCTCCAGCATCCCATATGCTCCTCCACACACCACCAAGAGTAATTCCTGAGGGAAAAGCCAGGAGTAACCCCCTGAGCATCACCAGGTGTGACCCAAAAAAGCCAATAAGTAAATAAAACTTTTAGTACAAGATTTTAAATATATCCAATTAAAATAAACACACAAACATTAGAACAAGAGTCTAGGGGTTCGGAGTGATAGTACAGCAAACAGGGTGTTTGATTTGGACATGGTCAGTCCAGGTTCGATCCCGGCATCCCATATGGACCCCCGAGCACTGCCAGGAGTAATTCCTGAGTGCAGAGCCAGGAATAACCCCTGAGTATTGCTGGGTTATGTTGACCCCCCCAAAAAAAAAAAAAAAAAAAACAGAACAAGAGTCCAGGAACACAGTCACACCTGTAGCACCTTCCACAGCTCGCCGTTCTTCAAGCACTAACTCCCCGATGCTGCGGGAAGGTCTAACATGCTAGCACCTGCAGCGCAGGCTTCTGGGCTCAAAAGCCCCGGTCATGCCCAGCACTGCTGAGCCCTCACATCCGCTGCCTAGGGCATGCTTGAGTGAGACAACCTAACAACAAGAGCGCTCTGGCTTGTTTCTATGTCTCTGAACTGTGACTGGCTACAGCAGGCAGGAGCATGTGCTCAGCCCACAGGAGGACCAGGTCTGGCACCCCAGCACTGCAGAGTCCCCTGGGTGCTGCCAGCAGTGATCCCCAGCACAGAGCAGGAAGTTTAGACTCGAGCACAGCAAGGCAGGGCCCCCAAACCAAAAGGTACAACAGAATTTTTAATGTGTCTCATGGATACCTAAATACTAAGAAACAGCAAAAGTAATACAACATTTAGGCAAGTGGGCAGGATGTCGTGGCAG
Organism: Cryptotis parvus; assembly: GCA_021461705.1. Classification (NCBI taxonomy): domain Eukaryota; kingdom Metazoa; phylum Chordata; class Mammalia; order Eulipotyphla; family Soricidae; genus Cryptotis; species Cryptotis parvus. The sequence continues at coordinate 6,705 of JAJIBD010012252.1, forward strand.
AAAGCTTGACTTGCTACCTGACGGGCCATTCTTTCTGCCCATCTACAAAGTAACTCTCCATGGCCCAGGCAGAGAAGTTACATGATACAGACATTTACCTGCAAAATAACAAGAGGCACGAAAGCCCTCAAGACTGCATCCAGTTCAACGGGCGTCAGGGATGGCACCCAGGCCCCCGCATGAAAAAAAAGTCCTAGAGTCTGGAGCCATAGCGCAGCAAGCAGGGTCAAATCCCGGCACCCCATGTGGTCCCCAAGCCCACCAGGAGGAATTCCTGAGTGCAGAGCTGGGCATTCGCCCAGAGCATCGCCCCATGTGGCCCCAAAATAAAACCAAAGAAGCAGGCACTCGGCTCTTGGAGCTTTCTCTCCCAGCATCAGAGAACTCTGGAATGAATTATTGAAGGCCACAAGTGAGAGAGTGCAAGTGACAGAACATCTGAGACCCACAACTGAAGGGGACCACCAACCACACACACAGATCTCACGTGGCCCTCACGTGGTGCTCCCAGGCAGCAGAAGGTACTGTGGGGGGAGCCACAGCCCAACTGAAGCCCAACGCACAAGCTGCAACCCCACCTCGTCCTGTCTCCCACAGGGTCCCAGGGCTCACACTATAAAGCTGGTAGGAGGGACAGCAAAAGCACCCCCAGGAGAGTGATAGTCGGATGGGTAGGGAGTTTGCCTTGAACACAGCCGACTGGGGTTCAATCCCCAGCAGCCCATATGACCCCCAAGCACCGCCAGGAGTAACTCCTGAGTGCACAGCCAGGAGTAACCCCTGAGCATCATTTTATGTGACCCCCCAAAAAAAGAAGTACCCTCAGGGGTTGGAGTGGTACCAGAGGGGGTGAGGCAACAGCATGGGCTGGTCCCCTAAGCACTGGTGGATGTGGTCCTCAGGGACTCTGATCACCGAAGGGCCCTCAGCAGGAACGGAGTGGTGCGAACTCCTGCCAGGAGTCCAGGCACAGAGCAAGAAAGAGCAGCTCTCGCAGCACCATGGCCTTGGGTGGACACTGACCCCGAGACCCCACGCAGCACTGGGCAGTGCAATGAACACCAGAGTTGTTCAGGGCTCACTTCTGCCACTGCACTCAAGAATGCCTCCCCAGGGCTTGGGACTCAGCCACTGGCTGCATTCAAGGCCAGCACCCGCCCTACTGCACTCTCTGCCCAGCCCCAGGGGACTGATTTTAACTGCCAATCCCACACAGAAAGTAGAGAGAAGGGGGGAAACTGACAGGTTCAATCCCCAGCATCCCATATGGTCTCCCTGAGCACCACCAGGAGTAGTTCCTGAGTGCAGAGCCAGGAGTAATCCCTAAGCAACACCAGGTGTGACTCCCCAAAAAAAAAGTTAAAAATTAGCAAAGAATATGCCCAGGAGCGAGTTCAACTATGAGACAAAAAACATGCTGAACAGAAGAAGGCACAGAGACACAAAACAAGGACACAAATGCAAATGAGGGAGAGAAATACATGCCCAAGGAAAATGTGGGAAACACCACCCAAAGGAAGATGGATAACAAGATATCATATACCACCAAATCTACTGACAGACCAGTGCCCACCACCCAGCCGCACAAACTCTAGAGCAATGGAGACACAAGGAGAGAAACAGTTAAGTTAGGAAAAGCAAGTTCTGAGAACCCTCAGAAGACAGACCAAGCATAAACAAGAAGCACAGAAGTGACCATTTTATTGTTCGCTACTTGTTATTAATCAAAGTTAAAAGCCTAAGACACTGTCCCCAACACTGCCATGACACTTTGCTTTCTTTTCAAGCACACGAAATATTCCCAAGGCAGGATGCATATGAAGTCCAAAAGAAAGGAGTCAAACAAATTGCAGGTGACCAATAGCTAGTAATACTCCCTGACAATAATGCAGAAAAAGAAAATGTGCACCTGGAACATTCCAGTAAATGCAAACTAGAAAAGAAATTGTTCAGTAAGACTGTAGCTAAAAGGAAATCATGGTTCCTGAAAATGTTTGATGATAGAGGCCAGAGACAGTACAGTGAGTGGGTAGCTTGCTTGCCTTGCATGCTGTCAACCTGTGTTTGATCCCTGGCACCACATATGATCACCCAAACACCGCTATGAGTGATGCCTGAACATACTCTGGGTATGGCCCAAAAACAAACAGGAAGGAAGGAAGGAAGGAAGGAAGGGAGGGAGGGAGGGAGGGAGGGAGGGGAGGGAGGGAGGGAGGGAGGGAGGAGGGAGGAAGGAAGGAAGGAAGGAAGGAAGGAAGGAAGGAAGGAAGGAAGGAAGGAGGGAGGGAGGGAGGGGAGGGGGGAGGGGGAGGGAGGGAGGGTGGGAGAGGAAGGCTGAATGCAAAACTTCTTGAGATTTCTGACGGGCTAATAAATTATCAGCAAATAAGTGTTAAATGCAAACGAGCTAAGCATTTAATTCAAGAGCATCTGATGACACTGACAGGAGAGAGCAATAATAAGGAAAATGACAAGATTAACGAAACGGATAAATGAAAGCAATAGAAGTCCAGTGAAACTGAAAGTTGGCGATTTTAAATATGGGGGGGTGAGGGGAAGAAGGCGAAAGTCAAGCAATACACAGGATAAAAACAAAAGCACTAAACAAAGAATACAGCTGTGATTGTTGAAGAAAAATATAAAACCCAAATTAACACAGAAACAGAGCAGCAGGTCCGGGGGGCAGCCCCAGAGTTGGACACGGCTCGGGAACCAGCCCGGCACTGCAAGGAAAAAGCAGATCATGGCAGGGGAGGGAGGGGGCCCATGCTGGCCCCTTCCCAGGGTAGACGGGCGCCCAGAGCCACAGTACTCACACACTAGGCATGCGCGTGATGAGGCATGCACTCCTGTAGCTGAGGTGCTCACAGGTGCTAACCGGGACTCACCCTCTCCTGCGCTCCACATGCTCTGGTCAGAGCACGTGTAGTGGTGCTTCCACCCCTGCTCCAGGCAGCAGCGCCACAGCCATCTGCAGGGTCAGGACCACGGACAGCGGAACTGCATACAGTTCCACCAGTGACCCCACACTTGCAAAAAAGCAGGAGTCAGTGGTGCGTGCATGCGCGTGACCCAGCTGGGCACTGTGCTCAGAGATGGTGGGACCATACGTGATGTCAGGGGAGTGGAGTCGTCCGCATGCAAGGCAAGTGGCCCACATACTTGTCTTCAAAACAAAACAGGGAGGAGCAAAGGGTAAACATCAACACACAGGCATGGGCCAAGTGTCAGATCTGCTGAGAACTGTTAGTTCTCCTTCCAGGAAGAGCAGACACACACTTGGTGCTGGCTGGAGCAACTCCACTGTCCACTGTGGTGGCCTGCCCCCCCACCCCCAGGACCCACACACACAACCTTCCCCAACGACACCCATAGATAGCACTTGGCTGCACTCGGACTGTCCTCTGGTGCCCACTCACAGCTCTTGCCCCTCCTGGTGGCCCATGCATCAGGGTCCACTCTCTGACCTGATCTTGGCCTCCCACTCCAACTGACACCAGGGGATCCGGCAGGCTCCTCGGCCAAAGGACGCTGCAGGGCCGCAGCTGGCTGCCTGCTGTTGTCCACCTCGGCCTGGCATCCTCTTCGGCAGACTGCTCTTTGATTTCTGCTTAAATGGAAACAAGAAAACAGACCGTCAGTGTCTGCCTTTATGGCAGCCTTTAGAGAATTTATATATAAAACATGAGTGGCAAAGGAAAGAGAATGAAACAACAGTTCACCAATACAGGAAACGGCATTGCTCACATTCATTTTCTAGTGCAAAATGCTAATTATAATAATGTAAAACACAGTATGCTTTTAAGTTACAACTGACTCAGGAAGGTCAGTTTGGGGGCCAGAGCAACAGTACAGCAGCCAACCCAAATTTGATCCCTAGCACCCCATTTGGTTCCCCAAGTCCCGCCAGGAATGATCCTTGAACAGAGAGCCAGGAGAAAGCCCTGAGCACTGCCAGATGGAGCTCCCAAAGACAACAAACAATTGTGCCCATCAATTATTAGTTTGAGGGCGTACAGGTGGCCAGGTGGCCAGTTGTGCTGGCATCAGTGATGGAGGGGCAGGGATTAGTGGACACCAGTGCAGACAGCAGGATTGAGGTACACAAAGCCCATTACTAACAGCACAGCAAATCATCCTGCCTATATTTTAAATAAAGTCAATATCTATCATATATATATATATATATACATATACATACATACATATATATGTGTATGTATATATATATATATATATATCCTGGATGACAGGCCTAGCTTGGGAACTTTGCTGTTTTATCCACTCACAACTTTCTTGTAAATCTATTTACATGTTCTTAAACGAGGGTTCTAGCCTGGCCCCGCAGCCCCAGCAGAGCCTCACAAGAAGCCAGAGGAACCCCACACCATGAGGCCCACCATTTTCCACATCCAGACTCCCCTCTTGTCAGAGCTCCACCCAGCAGAAGAGCTGATCACAGCCACCGTTCATCAGTGATCCACCTGCAGCAGTCTTTTTCAAGTCCAGTCCAGGTATGCTAATCCAGAGACTCACACACACACAGCAGAGCTGCTGCCTGCTCTCCCTGTGCCCAGCTGATCACAAGGCACCCGGGAGGGATGGCGGGTTCTAGCCCTGGCCCACCACCCCAGCAGAGCCTCGCAAGAAGCCAGAGGAACCCCCACACTATGAGGGCTGCCATTTTCCACATACGGACTCCCCTCTCATCAGAGCTCCACCCAGCAGAAGAGCTGATGGCGGCTGCCACGGTTCATCAATAAATGCTCAAAATTTGAGTTGACTACTAGAGTAACCGACCTGCGCGGCAGAGCCTGGCAAGCTACCAGTGTTGTATTTGATATGCCAAATCACTTGATCACTTGAATCCCGTTATTCATCGATTTGCTCGGCGGGCGCCAGTAACATTTCCATTGGACCCCTATCACGTGCCAATGTAGGCCAATGGCATCTGGTTGATTCAGGAATATGAAGAGCCTCAAACTGTTCCTTCAGGGTCTTTACAAGGGAAGTCTGACCATCTTGTAGGTGGGCGGCCCCGTGATCATCTCCATCTTCACAATCCACACTCTGCAGCAGGTAAGATCTCCACCCAGCAGACTAATCCAGTCTCCAGCCCCCCAGATTAATCCAGTCTCCAGCCTGGCTTGTCAGAAACCCAGCCTACAAGGACCCACTACGCAGAGACCCGCCCTTCAGATATGCCAATACCAGTAACAATTATAGACCTCATTCCCATGACTGATGGAATAGTTTTGAGGCTCCTTATGTTCCTGGAGTGGGTAGATGCCCCTGGGCTATCTAGCATGTGACAGGGTGTATGGAGATGTTACTGGTCCCGCTTGAACAAATCGATGATCAAGTGATCAAACCAGGGTTCATACTAATGAGATCTCTCTCCTGTGTAAACACTGATGGAGGGTGTGGCAGTTAAAGAAGTCACCTTGACTCTGAATGAGTAACTTCTGACTTATTATTACATATCTACTAAGACTTCTATGTTATCTAGATTGAGCACAGCTCCTCTTTATACCCAGTGGACCCAGCGTGGGACAGTTACAATTTACCAGGCTACCACCCTGGCTACGTTGAGACTATCCTTTGTTTAAGGTTATAGGAAGGTGTGGACCTATGGAATAGAATTGAGTATCCTGATACCCAACCTCAAACACATGATCATTTAATCTTTGATAAAGGTGCAAAGAGTCCAAAATGGAGTAAGGAAAGCCTCTTCAACAAGTGGTGTTGGGAAAACTGGGCAGCGACATGTAAAAATGAATTTGGACCTGTGTCTAACACCATGCACAAAAATCAGATCAAAATTGATTAAAGATCTCAATATCAGACTTGAATCCATAAAGCACATTGAAGAAAATATAGGAAAAACCCTCCACAACATTGAAGCTAAAGGCATCTTCAAAGGTGAAACATCACTAACAAAGCAACTAGAAGAAAAGATAAACATATGGGACTACAATATGTCTTTTAAAGCCCAGCCCAGGTATGCCGATCCAGAGACTCACACACACGCAGCAGAGCTACTGCCTGCTCTCCGGTGCCCAGCAGCTCATGAGGCGCCCGGGAGGGATGGTGGGTTCTAGCCCTGGCCCTCCACCCCAGCAGAGCCTTGCAACAAGCCAGATGACCCCCCACTCCATGAGGGCCTCCATTTTCCACATCCGGACATCCCCTTACAGCCCAGCCTATCACAGCCCAGCTCGCGTGGCTGCAAGCGGCCGCACAGTTCATCAATAAAAGCTGGATTTAGAGATGACTACAAGAGTATGCTACCCACACGGCAGAGCCTGGCAAGCTACCCGTGTCGTATTTGATATGCCAAATACCAGTAACAATTATAGACTTAATTTCCATGACCTGATGGAATGGTTTGAGGCTCTTTATGTTCCTGGAGCAAGCAGGTGCCCTTGGGCTCTACTTGCATAAGACAGGACATATGGAGATATTACTGGTGCCCGCTCAAGCAAATCGATGATGAACGGGAAGACAGTGATACAGTGATACAGTGATGGGACTGCAAGAAACTAAAAAGCTTCTGCACCTCAAAAGAAACAGTGACTAAGATTCAAAGACAGTCCACAGAATAACAAAGAATATTCACCCAATACCCATCTGATAAGGGGTTAATATCCACGATATATCAGTCACTGGTAGAACTTTACAAGAAGAAAACAAACAACCCCATCAAAAAAATGGGGAGAAGAAATGAACAGAAACTTGAACAAGGAAGAAATTCGAATGGCCAAAAAAAAAACCATATGAAAAAATGTACATCATCAACTAATCATCAGAGAGATGCAAATCAAAACAACAATGAGGTATCATTTTACACCACAGAGACTGGCACATATTCAAAAGAGCAACAACAAGTGCTGGTGTGGATGTGGGGAAAAGGGGACACTCATCCATTGTTGGTGGGAATGCGGGCTGGCACAACCTTTCTGGAAAACATTATGGACATTCCTCCAAAGACTAGGAATTGAACTCCCATTTGATCCAGCCATACCACTCCTGGGAATCTACTCTGGGAAGCCAAAAGTATGTAGCGGAAACACCATCCCTACTTTTATGTTCATAGCAGCATTATTCACAATAGCCAGATTCTGGAAACAACCAGAGTGCCCGAGAATCGATGACTGGATAAAGAAGCTTTGGTACATCTACACAATGGAATACTATGCAGCTGTTAGGAAAAATGAAGTTTTAAAATTTGCCTATAAATGGATGGACATGGAGACGATTATGTTGAGTGAAATTAGTCAGGAGAGAGACAGATACAGAATGACTGCATTTATTTGCATAACATAAATATATATGTACATATTATGATACCAATATCCACAATCAAGTGAAACATGTATCAGGAGGTCTTGTCAAAGATGGAAATTGTCACAAACGTGTGGGAGTCAGAGGCTAGGTAAGACAGAAAATGGAACAGTGTGCTAACAATTGTCGAAAGTACTAATACCAACCTAGAACTGAGCATTAAATAGAGGCAAAAAGGATACACATGACAACCCTTTAATGTATGTTCTGTAATCCATAGTCTGGAAGGGAAGGAAAAAGAGAAAGAGAAAGGGAAAGAAATAAACCTGCCATGGAGGCGGGCTGGGGAGGGGGAGGGAACGGGGATGTTGGTGGTGGGAGATGGGTACTGGTGGAGGGATGGGTGCTGGAAAACTATGACCAAAACCCAAACATGAACTTTGTAATTGTACATCTTTAATTGTATATCTCACGGTGATATAATAAAATACTTAAAATGGCCTAAAAAAAAAGATTATAGGAAGGATCATACTAGTTTGCCCTCAAGCAGGCGAGTATGACCCTTTCAGTATACAGAGAACACGATACTCAGAATCACATTGGTATATACATATACCCTAATGCAGATAATAAGAAGGATCTTGTGGGTACCATCTAGATTACATGAAGCCCATGAAATTAAGATGTATTACTTTATACAAGCCCTCTCTCTCTCTCTCCCAGTGTTTTACATAAGAGATAATCTCATAATCTCAGAAGGGATTAGTCCTTGGCATAATCATTTGTTTAGACTTGTAGTAGGGTGTGGCACCACCCTTCTACACTTTTCTATCTAGAAGCTATTTAGTTGATCTTTGTTGATGGGACCCTCCCTGAAAGTTAGGATTACTTTTGCATGTAACACTTGTATCACTTGTCTTCCCCTTGTTCATCCATTTGCTTGAACCGCCAGTATCTCCAACTTCCTGCTGCAAGCTAGTGTAGCCCAAGGGCATTTGCTCACACCAGGAACATTGAAGAGCCTCAAACCATTCGTTCAGGTCATGGGAATGAGGACTATACTTGTTACTGGTTTTTGGCATATCAAATACGACACAGGTAGCTTGCCAGGCTCTGCCATGTGGGTGGTATACTCTCGGTAGTAGAGTATACCAGATTCAGTTTGTGCATTTACTGATGAACCACAATGGGAAGAGATTGGCTTTTCTAGTCCCCTTTGTGTATATAAGGGGACTGATCTGAGGTACCTTCTCCTCTCTGGTGAGATCCACTTTGATGGGACTCTCTGGTGGAATCCTCTTTGGTAGGAGACTTGGGCCCTCATGTATGGTCTAAGTTCTGAGCAGAGCTAGAGGTCTTCCATTATATTGGATTGCGGTGGTAGAGCTTGTTGTACTATTAAAAGCCTTCTGGAACTGTGCCAGACTTGTGAGTTTTCATCCATTCCCCGTGGCCTCGGAGGTAGAAGAGAACTTCTGTCCTGATACCAGCAGCTCCCCAACATATATACATATTTATATATACATATATGTGTATATATACATACATGCGTGTGTATATATATATATGTATATACGCCGCGAGATGAGAGCCTACTACTTTGAGTGAACCACCCACATGGCAGAGTCTGGCAAGCTACCCGTGTTGTATTTGATATGCCAGAAACCAGTAACAATTATAGACCTCATTCCCATGACCTGATGGAATGGTTTGAGGCTCTTGTGTTCCTGGAGTGGGCAGATGCTCTTGGACTACACTAGCTCGCAACAGGACAGTATGGAGATGTTACTGGTGCCTGCTCAAAAAAATCGATGAATAATGGTAAGACAAGTGATATAAGTGATATGTGACCTTATGGCTCCCAAAACAGAGCACAGTGGCATGACATACTGCAAGCATCAGGTCATGAGTGCGAACCCCCAGTGCCAAGCATGTGCCCACAGTCCTGGCACCCTACCGTGGAGCCCCCTCAGCACTGCAGTGAGACCTACAGCTGTCTCGCGACGTCTGTGTAGGCATCCCAGAGCGGGTTGCGAGCCCAGGGATCACCACCACTAAAGAGAACCCTGGCAAGCATATGTGTGAGCACCACAGCACCACAACCTGAACTGTGTCTCCGCCAAGGAATGAGTGCCAGTAACCATGTGCATGGGACGGCCATGAAAGGCATGCATGCCTCAGTGTGCAACACAACCATGTGTAAAAGCATCACAACCGCTCTTAAGCCATGCCAGGGCACAGCCAGGCATGTGTGGGCCCTGGTCACAGCATCAACAACAACACATGCGATGGGGAAGGAAACATTTTATTCATCTCTGGCCGAATTCCCTCCCTAGATCCTGAGCCCTATTTAACTGTGACTCTAACATGCTACCCATTGGAGCACAAACTTCCACACCAAAATTTATTCATCTCTTCAGATCACCACTTTGACTTCCCAATTTCTATAACTATCAAAATTTTACAAATTACAAATAAAATTTAGGGATGTATTTTGACAAATTATTGTGAGAATTTACTGTTTATAATTAGGAAAAGGACAAATAACCACAAATCTTGTCAAATCATAAAACTTATGAAGGATTGAGGCAAACAGATGGTTTGGGTTTTCCTATTTAAAATGACACATTTATTTTTTTTAATTAAACTGAGAAGGTGAACATAAATCACTGATCACTCAAGGTACCTTTCCCGAGTGCCCCAGGCATGAAACTGATAGACTCAAATCCACAGATATAAAGTATGCCTGCATCAAAGAGAATAATTCATAAATTTTCTGTTAAATTTTTCATTTCTATGACAACTACCTACCTCATAAACAAAATTAAAGACTATCAGATATTTTTAATTACATGATTTTTTTTTCTTTTTCGGTCACACCCGGCGATGCTCAGGGGGTTACTCCTGGCTCTGCACTCAGGAATGACTCCTGGTGGTGCTCGGGGAACCATATGGGATGCCGGGGGATCGAACCCGGGCTGGCACAGGCCGGCCGTGTGCAAGGCAAATGCCCTACCCGCTGGGCTATCGCTCCGGCCCCAATTACATGATTTTTGTACCCCCTTCCCCAAGAAAATGTTTAAATCCAGAATGTTTTTTTCTTTTCTCTTTTTGCTTTGGCTTTGGTTTGAGGTCATACCCCGCCCGGCTCAGGGGCTAGCTCTGCTCTCAGGGATCTCCTAGTGGTGCTCGGGGGACCGTGTGGGGTGTGAGGACTGAACCCAGTCAGCCACACTCAAGGCAAACGCCCTCCCCACTGTACTACCATCCCAACCCCAGAATATTTTTTTAAATCTCTGCAAAGGAACAAGGCATATATAAATCTGGAAGAAACTGAACAAAGAATAGAACCCATGCACGTCTCATTGTGGTCCTCAAGTTCTCACGGAGCTGCTCAGCTAAGGACTTTGCGTTTGACCTGTGGCGTTTGACCTGGGTGTGCTGGGCTACTCCCAGCTCTGTGCTCAGGGACTGGCCCCACATCCGCACGCAGAGCACGTGCTCCCCTCCAGGGAACTGCTCTCCGGCCCCAGATGGTCCTCCCAAAGGGACAACGACAGAGTGCCAAGGAGCCTCCGTGTGCCCTGAAAGGAAAGGCAGACATCCCCTGGTCTGGGTGAGACACGGCACCCTCCCTGTGGGGGCTGTGAACCAGAACCACACTCAGCGATCACCGTCATCCTGGACCCGGCTTGCAGAGACTGAGAAAGAACAGGAAGGGGGTGGGGGTGAAAGCAGCATCACAAGAGCTTACAAAAGGTGGTGGGTGACTAGACTCTGAGACCGATTCTGGGGCCGGGAAACCAAGACACCCTTTATCCACCGCATTGAAAGCCCTGGGGAGTCTGAGCGCAGGAACCCAGGCCGGGCGCCTACGAGGCCCCAGGAGAGCAGAGGGAGCCCGAGGCCCACCACGGGGGCACAGCTGCATTCAGCTCTCCGCCGTCGGAACCCCCCCATGTTTCAGAGAGGGAAGAGAACGATTCAAGAGAGAATCCCCCTTTTTTTTGTTTTTTAAAGCAATGTCACCACAAACTGGCAGAGTCACGTGAGTGCCCAAAGTCCCCCCTGGCTCTCCGCTGTCCCCTGACCCTTGCCACCACCAACTCTGCCAAGAGGCTGGACCTGCCACAGACACTTGGATGAGATCTGAATGCTGATGTTTTGCGCCTTTGTTCCTTACGGAATTAAGAAGGAATCGAGGGAGCTGTTCCAAACGTAGCAGGAAAGGGAAAAGGTGTCACTGCAGCTGAGAAGCCACACACAGTGGTAGAAACTGCCCTTTTAAAATGTACCCATGGGGCCGGACCCGCAGCACAGTGGGTAGGACACTTGCCTTGCATATGGATAATGCAGGTTCCATCCCAGACATCCTATATGGTCCTCTGAGCACTGCCAGGAGTAATTCCTAAGAGCAGAGTAGGGAGCGACCCAAAAAACCAAAAGCACCATTCTCCAGAGCTCTTACACAGTGTAGTCAACAGTCCCACACCAACGACCTTCGGCCTTTTCCTGCCTGCGAACCGCAGGGCCGCAGCCGAGCAGTCACGCCGGAGCAGCAGAGCTGTGGTTTGCAGTCTTTCCCTGCCCACAGACCGGTGGCCGAGCAGCACTTTAAAGTTCTCTCCCTCTGGGCGCTGGGCAGGGCGCTTGCCTTGCATATGGCAGACCCCAAATGGTCCCCCAAAACCACCAGGAGTGAGCCCTAAACGCAGAGCTAGGGAGGAAACCCTGAGCACAGCCAGGTGAGACCCAGAAACAGCAACAACAAAAGTTTCTCTCCTCTAGGCCTGTGTTTCCAAAGTCTGCCATCCAAGTATGGAGCCAGAGACAGTAACGCTGAGACACGGGACAATCAGCTACTCAGGGAGCACCCCTGAGCCCCGTCCTGCATCTGCCTGGAACAGGCCTTTGCTTCCCAGGCCTGCTCCCGCCACAATCCTGCAGCATCTTCTCAGAACTTTGATACAATGTCTGTGAGTGATGATTTCCTTTCTTAGAAAATCCTTTTTAAGTTTGAACCTGACCTAAAATAAACCGCTAAGAGGACCCTGTTCGCTCCCATCCCGGGGCAGCGCCTGCCGTCTGTGTTCCGCCAAGCACCACTAGGTGGCAGCTGTAGGCAGAAACTGCATGAAACCCGCAGCTCCGGTCAGCAGGTGCCCGGCACAGCCCGCCAGAGCACTCGCTTGCTGGATGACAGAAGCAGCCCAGGGCTGGCAAATCCCGGGGGGCGAGGAAAAGTCAGTGCACGCAGTTGGAAGTGGAGTCAAACCCGGCCCTTCCTAATGCTATTCCTCTGTTTACATCCCAAACATCTGGCTCTGAGCAACAAAAAGTAAAGATAGTAACGAAAGCAGTTGGGGAGGGGGGAGAGATTTGGGTCAAAGGAGCCCAATCTGTCACAGCTCAGTCCTTCGGACACGTTACCTTGGCTCAAGTGACCAAAGCTCATCTCAATCTCAGTTTGCTAATTACTTAAAAGACAGCTAAGATCAGAGTGCAAACCCGTCTGGAGGCTCAGAAAAGAAAATGCATGTGAATGAGCCCTGGGGTCAGGGAGGCAAGCTGGTGAAGCCCCCTTATCTGTACCGTGTGTTTATGCAGCCCCAGAGCACACTACACTGTACCTGGGGAGAAACAGGCTTGAGACCATTTACTCAACTTGTGGCTCTGCCATGACTTAACAAACCACTACTCAGAGAGGTCGCTAGTCAGACAGACACTGAGGGTCATTTTATTCGGACACATTTGTTCCCCCATTCAGACACCACTGGGGCCTCCTTACGGGGTTACGGAAGACGGGTGAGGGGCGAGCAGCCTTTCCGGAGTGGCGTAGGAAGCCCAGATCAAACCAAAGGGGCTCCCGAGCAGACAGATGGCAGAGGCCTCTTGCTCTATTCTGCTCTGAAATTAAACTGCTGACGTGAAACCCTCACTTAAGAGACAAGCTCATGCGGGAAAGTGAAACCACAGCGAGCTCCTCCCGAGCTGGGATTCCCGGCAGGCCGGTTGGACAGCGCCGGCCAAGGGCTTCCCCAGCCCGTCCCTATAGCTCGCTTCACTGTCCAGCTACTGAAGAGGATTCACAAGATACGGACGCGCAGCATGGGAAGTAAAATAGTGCACCCCCCAACCCCATTTCCAGGTACCGCTGCCAAGGTTATAATGCAGTGAGGACATTTGTAACACAGCTAAGTTTCATGGATGGGCCGGAGCGATAGCCCAGCGGGTAGGGGCGTTTGCCGGCCCGGGGTTCGATCCCCGGCATCCCATATGGTCCCCCGAGCACCGCCAGGAGTAATTCCTGAGTGCAGAGCCAGGAGAAACCCCTGAGCATCGCCAAGTGTGATCAAAAAGCAAAAAAAAAAAAAAAAAAAAAAAAAAGGACCTCCTGATATATGTTTCACTTGACCTTGGATATTGGTATCATAATATGTACATATATAGGGGCCGGAGCGATAGCCCAGCGGGTAGAGGCGTTTGCCTTTCACGTTGCCGGCTCATGCCGGCCCGGGTTCGATCCCCCAGCAATCCCCAGCATCCCATATGGTCCCCCGAGCACCACCCCAGGGAGTAATTCCTGAGTGCAGAGCCAGGAGTGACCCCTGACCATTGCCGGGTGTGACCCAAAAAAGCAAAAAAAAAAAAAATGTACATATATATTTATGTTATGCAAATAAATGCAGTCATTCTGTATCTGTCTCTCTCCTTCTGGCTAATTTCACTCAACATAATCTTCTCCATGTCCATCCATTTAGAGGCAAATTTTATAACTTCATTTTTCCTAACAGCTGCATAGTATTCCATTGTGTAGATGTACCAAAGCTTCTTTATCCAGTCATCGATTTTCGGGCACTCTGGTTGCTTCCAGATTCTGGCTATTGTGAATAATGCCATAATGAACATAAAAGTAGGTATGGTGTTTCTGCTGCGTATTTTTGGCTTCCCAGAGTAGATTCCCAGGAGTGGTATGGCTGGGTCAAATGGGAGTTCAATTTCTAGTCTTTGGAGGAATGTCCATAATGTTTTCCAGAAAGGCTGTACCAGCCGGCATTCCCACCAACAATGGATGAGTGCATGACTTTATTTCTTAACTTTTGAGATTTGTAACTATGGAAACTCACTTCAAAAAACACAAGGAATTTTTGGGGGCCAGAGGGTAGTACAGTGGGTGGGGCGCTTGCCTTGTACATGGCTGACTGGGGTTCAATCCCTGGTTGTCCCATGTGTGGTTCCCTGAGCACCGCCAGGATTAATTCCTGAGTAAAGAGCCAGGAGTAAGCCTTAGCATTGCTGGGTGTGACCCAAAAAAGCAAAAAAAAGAAGAAACTGACTTCCTTACAACACCAGGCCCCAAGCAACAGCACAGCCTGGAGGGCATTTGCCCTGCATTGGCCAACCTGGGTTAGATCTCCAACACCACAATGGTCCCCAGAGCACCACCAGGAGAGATTCCTGAGTGTAAATCCAGAAATAACTAAAAACTCACGAGCATGGCAGGGTGCGGCCCCCAAACAAACAACAAAAATTATCCACCAGCAGATGAGCCATACCTAGTCTCAGAGCCCAGCAGAAAGCAGTAATGTTATTTTCAGAGTTTGCAGAGAGCCCAAAGTACCTCCATACAGCCTCTTCACTACTTCAAAACTACAGTAATGATTAAACTTCCAGATTTTTTTTAAATGTGTCTAAAAATAAAAGAAGACAACACAAATCCAGCATCACAATAACTTTAACAAGCTGGGCTGGCACACCCAGTGGCTCATGCCTGGTGTCCCCACCAGCACAAGCTGCAGCCAGCGCCAAGGACAGGACCTTTGATGTGTTCGCTGAAAACCACTGCGGGAGAAGGGTCGGCCACCACAAAGGTGCCGCATTCCTGGCGACTCCCCACAGCTGCTCCCCAAGGCAGACAGGCTCTGCCTTTGGAGCCTGCCACAAGACATAGCAGTGCTCAGGAGCTGGCCAGTCACTGGTGTATTCTACACTCCCAAAGCAAGTGAGGAATAGAGTCAGAAAGAATAGCAAATGCCACGGAGGAAAACACAAAGAACACATTAAAGCTAGTATCTACTAGTGACATTAACACACACGCTCCACTAGCTACCCAAGACATGCAGTCTAAAGTCTATGCCTTCCTGTGCTACTAAGCAGGGTTAAAAATAAACACCTCGACTTCTTTTAACATCTATTAACTCCACAGAACAGCAATACTTTTCAAGCTTCCTTTATACAAAGACCCTAGGAGAAAAAACGTATCTGAGTTGCAGGATCAACTGTCCGCCCTCTCCTCTTTAAAAAAGGCTGGGGGCCGGAGCGGTAGCACAGGAGGAGGGTGTTTGCCTTGGAGGCGGCCGACCCAGGTTCAATCCCGGCATCCCATATGGTCCCCCACGCAGTGCCAGGAGTAATTCCTGAGTGCAGAGCCAGGAGTAACCCCTGAGCATTGCTGGATATGACCCATAAAACAAAATAAAATAAAACAAAAATAATTAAAAAGGTCAGGAGCTGCCCTGGGGCGACCAGCCATAACATGCAGAGCCTCACACGCGGCTGGGGAAGCTGGAACTCGGCTCTCCCCAGGCTTAGCTGACCATGGGGCTCCCAGGAGGACAGATGGGTTTTGGGAGTGGGCCCATCACCTCTGTGGGGTCCCAGAAGCAGCTGGATGAGACTTCGCCCACCACACTAGCCGCCACCTTCACTGTCCGGACGCTGCAACATAATCAGCCCACCCGGGAGGGATGCTACCTCGAGACCAGATTAACCGAGCAAAGCGAAGTTCGAGCCCAGGTAAGCAGCTTCCAGAAGCGGGAGCACGGGTCGAGAATCACCGGAATTCGTCAGATGGAGCAGGGGCTGGCCCTTCCCCCCCTCCATTTTGTTGGAGCCTGGTGGCCCCGCCCAGGAGCTGCCCTGGGGCCACCAGCCATAACATGCAGAGCCTCACACGTGGCTGGGGAAGCTGGAACTCGGCTCTCCCCAGGCTTAGCTGACCATGGGGCTCCCAGGAGGACAGATGGGTTTTGGGAGTGGGGCCCATCACCTCTGGGGGTCCCAGAAGCAGCCGGATGAGATTCGCCCACCACACTAGCCGCCACCTTCACTGTCCAGATGCTGACCATGAGGCCCCTAAGTTGTGCGGCCGCTTACAGCCGCTCGGTCCATCAAACTAGTGGAAACAGCTATGTCCTTTAATGTACTGCATTCTACGATGTGTAGGAAAGTTGGGCGGGAGGGAGAGATAGAGAGGAGAGAAATGACATACAGAACCCGCCAAGTAGTTGGGCTGTAGGAGGGGGAGGGAGGTGGGGACATTGGTGATGGGAGATGGGTTCAGGTGGAGGGATGGGTGTTGGAACACTGTAGAACCAAAACTCTACATGAGCATCTTGCAATTGTATGTCTAAAAGTGGTGTAATAAAATTTGGAGGAAAAAAAAAAAAAAGTCTGCAGTCCAACTCCTTATCTAGCTGTTTTCCCTTTATTTGCTTTTTTTGGGTCTGGGGCCACACCCAACAACGTTCAAGGGTTACTCCTGCTCTGTGCTCAACAATCACTCCTGGCAGTGCTCAGGAGACCACCTGGGGGCTGGGGATCAAACCCAGGGAGGTCATGATCAAAGCAAGCTCTCCCAGCTCTTCTGTGGTTCCAACCCCCTCTTGTCTTTTTTTTTTTTTTTTTTTTGCTTTTTGGGTCACACCCGGCAATGCTCAGGGGTTACTCCTGGCTCTGCACTCAGGAATTACTCCTGGTGGTGCTCGGGGGACCATATGGGATTCCGGGGATCGAACCTGGGCTGGCATGGGCTTGTCGCATGCAAGGCAAACGCCCCTACCCGCTGGGCTATCGCTCCGGCCCCCTCTCGTCATTTTTAACGTGCACTAAATCTAGTGGATTCTTATCCTCTCCATCCAAAATGCATGGCGAAGCTACAGAACCAGGACACAACCAAAAAAAAGGCAAACGTTTTACTTACCCAGTCTGTATTCACTAAACAACTTATAAAAGCGACACTGAAAAAAGACTGTCACTATTATCACGGAACAAGACTAACTGTAAGCAGCTGAAGGTAATATACGGGAGGCGTGAAATACTGGTTCTCTCTAGGTCTTACTCTTTACTTATCCACAGTTGTATAAATTGCCTCAAATGTACAGAATCATATGATTTTAAAATGAGTACAAAAGTGTAGTGCACATTGATTAAAACAGTATCTTTCAGAGAGCTGGAACATGGGTTAAGGTACCTGCCCTGCACCCTACCGGTACAGGTTCAAATCCACACCGCCTTGAACATGGGGCCAGGAACAGCCCCTGGGCACCAGCTGGGTCGTGACCTCCCTCCTCTCTTCTGGTTCCTCCCTGCTCACTTCCACAATAAAATTAGTAAATTAGACAAAGCTAACAGGGGATAAAATAAACTGGAGCCTCTAACAAGACCAAAATGTTTAGGATAAAGGGCAGAAGGACAAAGGTAGGGTACATGAAATGAAAAATGGCATGAAATACCATTTTTTACAGCAAAGGAGCAATTATTAAAGTATAAAAATTGGTGCAGAATTACTAGGGCCAAGAGCTAGAGTGTGTGCCCAGGCACCAAGACCCTGGACCAACGACCAGCCCTGCTCGGTCCCCCACCCCAACACCACCATGTACAGCCCGCTGAAAACAACAAAACATAGCCAGGAATTTTCCAAAACCAAAGAAGACGTAAAGAAACTTCAAATACCAAAATGTAAAACGTGTACCCCATCAAAACAATGATGTTTGAAATTAATAAGAGAAACAAGAAGTTTACACAAATGCCTGGAGACAGCTCTCAAACAACTCAATTAAAAGAGATCACAACAGGGGCCGGAGCAATAGTACAGAGTATAGGACGTTTGCCTTGCATGTGGCAGACCTGGGTTTGATCTCCGGCATCCCATATGGTCCCCCAGCTCTGCCAGGAGTAATTCTTGCATGCAGAGCAAGGAATAACCCCTGAGCATCACTGGCTGTGACCCCAAAAAGGCATAAATAAATAAGTGAGATCCACAACTACAATTAAAAACCAGTTACTAAATAAAAATAATTGCCATCCAAGCATACAAAAACACTTGAAATCATATTAAGAGGAAAGGCACAGGAGCCTTAAACAATTCTGTCATCTTCTGGGTTTGGGGATTTTGTTTTGTTATGGGGCCATACTGCTCAGGGATCATTCCTGAAGGGGCTTAGGGGACCATATGGGGTATCAGGGATGGAATCAGAGATGGCCACAAGCAAGGCAAGTACCCCACCCACTGTATTATCACTCCAGTCCTAGCCTTAAGCACTTTTATTTGATTTAGCAATTGATAAAAATTTATGAATCAAACACTCATATCACAAACACTAAAGGAGAGACTCAAAATGTCCAAGACTGGGGCCCAAGACAGGGAACAACCAGATAGGTCTGAATGCAGGAATCACAGGTTCAAGATCACTTTACCCCAGAGCCTCTCCTGAGAAGAGCTAGGTGTGGCCCAAAAGCACACCAAAAATCCAATCAATTAACAGATACAAATAAGAGAGCTTAGCAAAGACTGCAAAAGTACAAAGCAATACTAAGTATACCTACCAAAAAACATTTGTGTATCAGATATCAATTTTTAAAAACTGTATAACAACATCCTACCTAGAAACAAAATCATTAGTATGAACAACAAAACATGAATGGAATCCACAGAACTACAATGAAAAGAAACGAAGGAACACCCCCCAGATGGAAATGGAGAGTGGATATCCAGGAACCAGGTAAAGGATTAACATCCACATACTGCTAGAACTGCACAAGAAAAAAAAAAAAAAAAAACAGGCAGCCCCCATCAAAAAATTGGAGCGTGGGAGGTGGGAGGGAGAGGAAGAGAGAAACTTCCTCAAAGAAGACACACAGGCGGCCAAGGCTCATGGACAAATGCTCTGCATGCCTTCTCGTCCTGGCTCTGTGCTTGGGACTCACTTCTGATTCTGTGCTCGGGGCTCACTCCTGGCTCTGTTTGTGGTTCACTCCTGACTCTGTGCTCGGGGCCGACTCCTGGCTCTGTGTTCGGGGCTGACTCCTGGCTCATCCACAATGAGAGAACACTCGCACCAGAGACAGGCACATATCACAAGGACAGAAACCACCAGAGCTGGGGATGTGGGGAGAGAGAACCTACATTCACTGCTGGGGTGAGTGCCAGCTGGTCTAGCCTCTTCGGGAAACTATATGGATATTCCTGAAAAACAAACAAACTAGGAGTGGAGCTTCCATACAATCCAGGAATTCCACTTCTTGGCATTCTACCCTAAGCAAAATAAACTCAGAAGACATTTGTAGGCCAGAGGGATAGTATAGAGGGCAATGCTCTTGCCAACCTGCGTTCAATGCCTGGCACCCAACATATGCTCCCCAAGCCCACCAGGAGTGAGCCCGGTGCAGAACCAAGGGTGATCTCTGAGCACAGAGCCAGGAGTCAGTCCTGAGAACAGAGCCAGGAGTCAGCCCTGAGCACAGAACCAGGAGTGAGCCCCAAACAGAGCCAGGAGTGAGCCCCAAGCAAGCACAGAACCAGAAGTGAGTCCCAAGCACAGAGCCAATATTCAGCCCCGAGCTCAGACACAGGAGTCAGCCCCAAGCACAGAGCCAGGAGTCAGCCCGCGCTTCCACTGGTGTGCTGTGCTAAGGGCTTACTCCTGCTCAAAAACAAGAAAGGAAGACAAAGACTCTTACATGCTCACTGCTGCACTCTTCACAATTGCCAGAACCTGGAAGTAGCCCAGATGTCTGAGAACCAGCAGTGGGATAAAGCAACTGTGGTCCACAGACAGCGGGCACGGCTCAGCTGTAAGAGGTGACCTGCTGCCAAGGGGATGGACCTGGAAAGACCTGTGCCAAGGAAAGTTAGACGGATTGACACAGAACCATCTCCTCAGCCGCACGGCCTAAAGAAACAGTAGGAATATAACATATACACAAGGGCAACAGAAACTGAGAACTGGTCTTTGGGATGAAGCTCCCCAGGGGAGGGGCCCTGGGACAATGGTGAAATGGACACTGGGGAGGGGGCCGTGTGAGAACGTGTCACTCATGAAACCCTTCCATCAACAATACTGTAAACTATGATGCCTAAAAAGAAAAAAAGAAAGAAACCAAAGACCCACTGGAGAGACAAAAGACAACGCAGCAATACCACCAGCTGCCCCCCCCAAATTACTAATACGATTTCCTAATAAAAAAAATCCCAGAAGGGTTATTCTCAAATACACACAAGTGGATCCTAACATACAGCTGGAAGAGCAAAGGCGAACAAGTGGCTGAAGGCTTTGGAAAGGAATAAAGCTGGTACTCAGGGCCCCATTAAACACTGATCTCTACACAAAAGCCTGCGTATGAGTGCTCGTAAGATGTGGGAGGCGTTCAAAATGGGAAAGCGATTCGAAAGTCTCTCAACAGATGAATGGCAAACTGCGCTGTGCCTATGCAGCGTAATTCCCCTGCAATGAAAGGACCCATCTCCACCAACTCATACAATAACGTGAGTGACTCTCGGGCAACAAGCCAAATGAAAAGGTGAGGGCGTGCGTGATTTCAGTGCTCTGGCACTGATCGCCGGGGTCAGGGGAGGCAATGAGACTTCAGAGGCAGCTCACAGGGAGGGATAGGACCAAACAAACAATGACTTTGCAGGGAGTCCAGTAAGTTCTGCTAGCAGATCCGATAAGTGCTTTCAGAGGTAAGCAGTGATTAAAATATCACATTGTTGTCTAGATGCACAAGCAAACCACAATGACGTGTCTGCTCACAGAAGGACCGGACACTAAGGGACGGAAAACGCCAGAGTGAAGGTTTCAGAGATGGGTAAGGAGCAAGACAGAAATTTTTTTTTTTTTTTTTTTTTTTTTTGGGTCATACCCGGCAATGCTCAGGGGTTTCTCCTGGCTCTGCACTCAGGAGCCACTCCTGGCCGTGCTCGGGGGACCATATGGGATGCCGGGATCGAACCGGGCCGGACAAGCCGGCCACGTGTAAGGCAAATGCCCTACCCGCTGGTCTATCGCCCCGGCCCCAAGACAGAATTTTTGAAAAGGGACTGGGGCGGCATTCACAGAGAAAAGGGAAAGAGGGGCCGGCCCATAGCACAGTAAGGAGGCCGTTTGATCCCCGGCATCCCCTATGGTCCCCGAGCACCGCCAGGAGTAATTCCCTGATTGCAGAGCCAGGAGCAACCACTGAGCATCATCGGATATAACCCCTCCCCAAAAAAAAAAAAAAAAAAAAGGCTAGGGAACGGTCACTGCCGTGTACCAGAGAGACACGAGATTTTGCAGAAGATAGACATTTACTGCAGAATTCAGGGTATATCATCTTAAAGTAATCTATCAAATCTGAAAAGGGACAGTACAAAGAGAAGAGCCACTGGCAAACTTCTGCATCAAAGGTACAGTGGCAGCTCAATAACCCAAATCAGGCTTTCTCTTCGTGCCAGTAACACCAGAATCTCGAGCCCTTCGCAGCTGTCCAGTCAGCAGTGACAACTGAACAGAGTACATCAGTGGCCACTTTCGAGCTGGGGGACCAGATGCGACGCCGGCACTTGAGCGTGGCCCATGCATATATTATTTCAGCACTAACCAGTGCCCACTGCCCTCCACCAATGTCCCCGTGTCTCTCCGCCCCCAGCCTGACCCCGTGGCAGGTACCTCCCCTGCCCCAGTGCCCTGGTGTTCCCTTCCCTGACTTGTTCCTCCCAGGCCAAACTTCCTACTGAGACCAGTCTCCTGCGCTTCCTGCCTGCTGCATCTGGCCTGTGCTCCTCCCCCGCGGGCTTCTTTCTATCCCGCATATGAGAGGATCATTCTGGGTCTGTTCTTCTCCCTCTAGCTCCTCTCCACATATCCACTGGCAGTAAACTGCTCGACTTTCTCTTTCCTTACTGCCACATGGCATTGCACTGAGTAAATGTACCACGGTTTCTTTTTGGTCTTCTGTCACGGATATTTGGCTGTAGCAATGAACATGGGCATGCAGACGCTTCTCTGATTTGTGCTTTTGTTGACTTGATTTGCTTACTTGCTGACCAGCAGTAACAGGACTGCTGGGAGGTAAAGAATGGGCTTTACAGTAAGCTAGATGCAAAGTGCGCTTAGAGAGCACAGACTCCATCTCCCCTTCCCAACAAGCACCTTAAAGTAACAAAGTACAGCCAGAATCATGTTTAAAAGTAGGCTGGGGCTGGAGGGTACAGAGGGGTAAGGCTCTTGCCTTGTATGTCGCTGACCCACGTTCGAACTCCCAGCACCCCATGTGGTCCCCACCTCAAGCCCACCAGGAATAATTCCTAAATGCCTTGTCTCTCCGTCTTGGCTTGCCTTTTCCCTCTCTGGCGAAGCCAATGTTCTCTCTTGAACACATCCTCTGTTTCTCACCGTTCACATCTTTCTAAGCAAGTTTCCTTCAATTAAAACTAACCCGCATTAGGGGCCCAGAGCAACAGAATGTGGCTGACCCAGGTTTGATCCCCAGCATTGCACATGATCCCCTGAGATCACCAGGAGGAATTGCTGAGTGCAGAGCCAGGAGAAACCCCCCAAACTAAACAAACAACAGCAACAATGACAACAAACCACTTATCTTCCTTCACTAAAAATAACCTTAAGAGCACTGCTGAACTCAGACTGAAAACTCTTCTCAGATCCTAGAGAACAAAGCCATGGGCCAGTCTCAGCCCCCAGAACTCAAATGACAGGTGAAGAGAGGACCGAGAAGTGGGTACGGCAGAAACAGCGCAAGAGGAAGAGCCAGGAAAGAAACCTGAGCTGCCAGAGGGTGAGCCTGTCCCAGGGGAGAGACACCACCCAGGAGCCCGCCTGCATCTGGGTGTTTTACCTGCCTGTCAAATAACTCAGAAAAACCGTCTGTGCTAGGGAGTGGATGTGGGGGGCACTATGAGTAGAGCAGATACCCTCCACATTGTTCTGTTTGTTTGCACTGATGGGAGACAGCTCAGGCCCCAACAAGCAGAACGTGGGTTCTCCCATGAGCAACACCCACACAAGACAGCCTGTACTTCCCTCTGCCCCCCACAGCTACTTAGCTCCAACTGCCATGGGGTAAAGAGACAAAAAACAAAGCAAAAGCAGCAAACCCTGGAAGGTCCCAGTGAAGATGATGATGAGTCCAGAGATCAGGCCAAATGGGGGTTTCTCCTGGCTCTGCACTCAGATCTGACTCAGGACTACAGACGCCTCCTGCCCGGCACCCTCACACAGCCTCAAGAGTGTAGGCCGCGGATGGGCCGGGCGATAGCCCAGCGGGTAGGGCGTTTGCCGTGCATGCGGCCAGCCTGTGCTGGCCTGGGTTCGATCCCGGCATCCCATATGGTCCCCCGAGCATCGCCAGGAGTAATTCCTGAGTGCAGAGCCAGGAGTAACCCCTGAGCATCGCCGGTGTGACCAAAAAGCAAAAAAAAAAAAAAAAAAAAAAAGTGCAGGCCACGGGCAGTGGGGCTTTCTGGCTGGCATAGAAAGGACAAGAAATGTAATAATTAAAAACAAAACACGGTCACAGGAAATGAAGACCTTTGATGGCCTTGTTATTACAGGGTATAGAAGACCAAGAAAAAGAATCTCTGAGCAAAGGACGAATTTGACAGAAAACTCTGAAACCAGAGCACCAAGAAAAAAAACAGCTGGGGTCGGGAAAGAACAGAACGACCAAGGCTCACAGGAACACGGAGGAGCACGCAGGAACACGGAGGAGCACGCAGGAGCACGGAGGAGCACGCGAGGAACACGGAGGGAAAGGAGAGAAAGACACTTAAACCGGAATGACGAGTGCCCCCTGTGGGGAGGGTTTCGTTTTTTAGAACCACAACCAGCAGTGCTCAGGGCTGATTCACTCCTGGGAGTGCTCGGGGAACCATATGGGATGCCGGAGACTGAAGCTGGGCCAGCCGGGGGCCAGGCAAGCACCTGGTCCACTGCACTACGCTGCCCAGTAGCAGGGCCCCAAGATTCACGTCAGATATCAAACACGAATCTAGGAAGCTCATTGGTGACAGGGTCTCCCTTGATAAACAAACAAATGAATAAAGTCAAGCCCAACCTACATCAAAGCATGTCACAAAACAACAAAAAAAATTCCACAAGTCATTTTTTTTTAAATCTTACCAAGAGTGGGGAAATTCCCTCTCCTATAGAGGAACAAACACAGTTGAAATGTTCAGGAACTAGGCAGGCAAAAGAGAATGAATGAAATATTTAAAGGTTGAGAGAGAACAACACATACCTGTGGGAACTGCACGTCCCAAGGGAGCTGTCCTTTACGTGTGAGCAGGCAGGCCCGGAGTGCACTCAGGGAGCACGGCAGAAGCAGAACAGGCCCCGACCAGCACCGCCAGAAACAAACACTGCCGAGCTGGAGCAGCCGGTCTCTACCCAGCAGGCCCCAAACAAAAGCAAACAAGAAAAGAAGTGGGTGCAGGGACAGCTCCCTGGAAAGCACTTTCTGTACGGGTGAGCCCTACGCTGGCTCTCTGGGATCAAGGCGACACGACCTCCAGGCACTAACATAGGGGCACAGCTGAGGAATGAGTTTGGGGGTGCCCTCTGGAGCTGCTCACAGGGCTTGAATTCAATGTTTTCCATGCTCCAGGTCTCTGGGGTCCAGCACTACATGATCCCCGGACCACAGGTGGTGGTGGGGAGTGATCCCAAAACAGCGACCCGTCAAGCACCAAGTATGTGAGATGAGAGAGTGCTCCTGACAAGGTGTGCACACAAACCTGGGGAGCACCAGGGCAGCAAACCCAATCACGGCAATGACAACACAAAAGAAAAGAAAATGCACATGGGCAGAAGGGGGTAGAGGGCCAAAATATGTTTTAAAATGAAGATGAAGGGCTGGGGAGAACATTCTGGCCTCAGGAACATGGACCCCAGGAACAGCCACAGAGAAGCCAGCACTGGAGCCTGAGCCCCACATCCCAGTCCCAGCCAGGACCGCTGACTGGTGTCCATCAGGCTGGCCCTAGGCACACTAAGCACTACTTGGGGCCCCAAAAATAATGAAAACTATGAAGGAAGGGGCTGGCACAGAGCTCAATAGCATGGCTCTTACAAGACCCAGAGCTCAAGCCCTGATTTGGGGGCTCCATGATTTAGGAGGCACACTCAGTGGTGCTCAGGACTTAACTCCTGGCTCTGTGCTCACAGTCACTCCTGGTGGTGCTTGGGGAACTATGGGATGCCAGGGATCGAACCCGAGTGGCCACATACAAGGTCAGAGCTCTACATGATTTATGTCTGTGGTACCATTCTGACCCATAAATTTACTTTTAAAACAAAACCAAATTACTTTTTTTTGGCATGTTTTGGGTCATACCCGGGTGATGCTTGGCTCTGCACTCAGGAATCACTCCTGGCGGTGCTCAGGGGATCATATGGGATGATGACGATAGAACCAGGGCTGGCCGCATGCAAGGCAAACGCCCTACCTGTTACACTATTGCTCCGGCCCTTAAAACAAAACCAAAATACTTTGAGAGAAATAAAACTTCAGGGAATCTGTTGCCAACAGATCAGCTTTATCAAGGAATGCAAAACTACAGGATGCTTAAAAGTGACTTAGAAAGGCGAAAAAAGAGACAGATGGAGAGACTCAGACCTACACCTGGGAAGGGCACTGAAGAAGGCGTGAGTGAGACGAAGTGAGAACTATGGCTGGGTCTAGCAGAGCTCCGCTGCAGCGGCATGTCGGCGAGGTCTGCTTCTGCACACACGCATTGGCTATGGTGAGCGGAGCCTGAGCTGAGCGACAGCCACATCCAAGTGACCAGAAGGCAGGCTCACACTGTCTGCTGCCACCAGAGACACAGGCTCCCGAGGACCAAAACAGTGTGGCTGCGAATCTTACTACACACGCTAAGGACAACTCTTTTACTTTTTTTTATTTGGGGGCCATGCCATTCCCAGCAGTGCGGCGGCTCATCCGGGCTCTGCACTAGGGGTCACTCTCAGTGGGCTTGGGAACCGTATGTGGTCCCGAGGATTAAACCAAGGTTGGCTACATGCAAGCAAGCATCTTAATTGTTCTACTATTGCTCGAGCCCCAATTTTATTTTTTCTAAAACCGAGAAGTAACTTTGTATGTGCCCACTAAGGAGGAAGGCTTAGCGTGTAGGAAGGCAACTGGGAACACTGGAGGAAGGAAGGGCGCATCACTGGAGGGACTAGGGCTGGAACACTGCATTATGAACAATTCTGCAAATCATTGTGTCATAATAAAAATAAAATGTAAAAAAAATCTTTCTGATAAAGGAAACTATCAAAATGAGAACATTTTAACAAAAAAAGGAAAAAGAAAGAAAAAAAGCTGGGGGAAAGAAAAATAAGAAAAAAGAAGCTCTAAGTGATACATTAAGAAAGAATATGGGGGCCGGAGCGATAGCCAGCGGGTAGGGCGTTTGCCTTGCACGCGGCTGGCCTGTGCCGGCCTGGGTTCGATTCCCGGCATCCCATATGGTCCCCCAAGCACCGCCAGGAGTAAATCCTGAGTGCAGAGCCAGGAGAAACCCCTGAGCATTGCCGGGTGTGACCCAAAAAGCCAAAAAAAAAAAAGAATATGGAATCACAAAATGTTCAGTTTAAGCCACAAATGGCATGAAAAGAATAGGATACAAAAACAAAACCAAAAAGGAAAGAAAGAAACTGCGTCAGAGGGGCCAGAGCTACAGTAGAGCAGGGAGGGTGCTCGCCTTGCACATGGCTGACCCAGGTTCGATCCCAGGCACTTTATACGATCCCTGAACAGATCCATAAGCAGAGAGCCAGGAACATGGCCTGAGCACCTTCAGATGTGGCCAAAACTAATCCAACAAACAAAAGTGGTAAATGAACCTTAATTCAGTTATGCCAATAATCTGTGTGCCTGTGACTTAAAAAAAAAATGACTGGACAATGAGAAATCCACTTGAAATGCAAAGACACAGACAAATTAGGAAGAGGGGCCAAGGGTACATCAGAGACAGAGCACAAACTTGCAGGGGAGGAGGCCTGGGGGTCTGAGACCCAGCACCGCGAACTGAACTGCAACACAAAATAAGCAGAAAACACGTGCCATGGCAATACTGAAGTTAATACTATAGAGGCAGGGCCCAGGGCAACACGTGCAGCAGAAAGGGCACTTGCCTGGCACCCCATACAGTTCCCGAGGGCCCCAGGAGTGATCCCAGAGTGCAGAGCCAGGACTAAGTCCTGGTTTGCGGGGGGGAGGGGGGGGGGGGTGGGGGGCGTGAGGGGGAAGTCACAGCAGTAGCAAAAGGACCTTGCTACATACATTTCAAACTCAGCAGACTCTGGAGCAAGGAGGCTCCTAGATGAAGCTGGGTATCACCTGATTAAGGAACCGTCTCTAAAGACACACATCCGGGCCACAGTGATAGTCCAGCAAGTAGGGTGTTTGCCTTGCATGCGGCCAACCCGGGTTAGATCCCCGGCACCCCATATGGTTCCCCATGCAGTGCTAGGAGTAATTCCTGAGTGCAGAGCCAGGAGTAACCCCTGAGCATCGCTGGGTATGACCCAAAAGCAAAAAAATAAAATGAAATAAAGACATGCATCCGACACGCACAGGAGCTTAGCCATGAGCAGCACCGTGTCCACGGCCAAACCTAGTCATGACAAATACATGAACAACATACAATGACAAACATCTGAGCCTCCAATTTGAAAGCATCAAGGGCGATCTAGCAGAAGAAACAGAAAGATCCGGGAGGCATGAAAGTAGTGAAGATAGTTTAACACCACTAACCAACTAAAAGCAAAAAAGATGGGAGACAATCCCCTCCTACAGGAAGAGTTTATGCAGCTCACGCAGGACACTCACCAACGGGCAAGAAGTAGTCATAAAACTACTTAACGGGCGGAGCGACAGCACAGCGGGTAGGGCGTTGGCCTTGCATGCTGCCGACCTGGGTTCAATCTCCGGCATCCCATACGGTCCCCCAGCACTACCAGGAGTAGTTCCTGAGTGCAGAGCCAGGAGTAACCCCTGAGCTACGCCGAGTGTGACCCAGAAAAAACAAAAACACCAAAGCCTACAAAACAAAAATTTATGAGCTAGAAGTCAAGTCAAAATCATGAACAGAAAGACAGAGAGGAAATCTTAATAAAGATTGGATGATTATCAAATTTATGAAATGCAGTAAAGTGGCGCTAAGGAATTAGCATCACTTTTACTGCATTTGGGGGACCATATGGGATGCGGGGGATCAAACCAATCATTCAATCAATCATTTAATTAAAGGTGCGTGTCACTGAATGCTTCCACAAGGAAATCAAAAACTGAGGATACAGCATAAGAAGCTAGAAAATAAACACAGCCACAGTAAGCTGAAAACAGTAATAAAAATTAGGGCAGCACCAAGCTGGGACACGGCATGTGTGAACCCAAGGCATCTCCTACGGTGCACAGACACCAAAAATGTGGCACAGCAAAAGCAACCCCTACAAACAGACTTACCTCCAGAAAGACAACTGCTGCTTCACAAAGGAGCAGAGACGTCAGAAACAGATGCAACAGGGGGCGGGGAGCGATAGCACAGTGGGTAGGGCGTTTGCCTTGCACGCCGCCCACCTGAGTTCGATTCCGCATCCCATATGGTCCCTCCAAGCACCACCAGGAGTTAATTCCTGAGTGCAGAGCCAGGAGGAATCCCTGAGCACCATGGGGAGTGGCCCCAAAAAGACCGAAACAGACACACCTCTAGACAGGCAATCGCTGTCTCACGAAGGAGTAGAGACAGTCCACGGAGAGACACAAGTCTGGAACAACTCAACAGTCACACATACAAGGGGAGCCCACACACAGATCTTAAGCCTTCACTGAAATTATGCCAAAATGGGTCACAAATGTAAAACGAAAATGCAGAATGAAAGCTCTAGCAGAAAAACAGAAGGGAAATCTGGGTGACTCTGGTCTGGTGATGACTCCTCAAAAGTCACCTCACATGATCCATGATGTGGCATGACCCACGACAGAAACAGCAGGGAAACGGGCTTCACGGAATCATCACCATCACTATTTTTGCTCTCCCGAATACAGTGAGGAGAGAGCAGCAGCACGTGGAGCAGGAAAGGCAACGGGACTCAGCACCTGCCTCTGTGGTCACCTGGCCGGGCCTCCAGGGACGCTTAGGCAGCTCCATAAACTCCTCAGGTGTGCGGCCAGCTGGGGTATGAGCACCTCTACCTGAGGGGGCACACTTCAGAGGGAGCAGCTCAGCTCAAGACGTGCAGGTGGGAGCACTATGGGAGCACTGCAGCCCTGCCCCTCCCGGGCTAGGAGTGGGGCCAAGGCAAGGATGTTACCAAGCTCAGTGGCGGAGGGCTAGCAGGCCTCGGGGGAGCCCTGAGAACAGAAGCAGCACACCCCTGTGTGACTCTCCCTGCCCACACCTGGGAGACGAGACAAGGAAGCGGGCTGTGGGCACCGGGGAGAGTCTACGCGGAGATGTGGGCCCCAGGAAAGTCTGCATGCGAGTTCTTCAACAACTTTATTCACAATTGCCAAATTCTGAACTGGAAACAGCCAAGATGTCCTTTGGGAGGTGAATGGGCGTACAGTACATACAGACAATGTGAGAAATCAATAAAGGCAAGTATTGGGCCAGAGACGGTGGGGCAGAGAGGGTGCTTGCCTAGCACACAACGGACCCGAAGTTTGATCCCTGGCATCACATGTGGTCCACTAGTCAACCAGCAGTGATCCGTGAGCACACAGCTCTGAGCTCTAGGTGTGGCCCAAAAACCAAAAGCAAAATGAAATATTGGGAGCCTGGGGAGATGGTTCAGAGACCCAGAGCAGGTGGGTGGGTTTGACCCCTGCCAGTCACCACAGGGTCTGCCAGGTACTTCAGGGTAAGCCTCGGACAGCCCCCAGCACCAATGGGACCACCCGCCCTCACCAACAACAACATTGAAGAAAACAACAACAAAATGCTGAGCAGCAAAAAGATCGCAAATGTGGCCGGAGGCGATAGTCCAGCGGGTAGGGCGCTTACGGCGGGCCCGGGCCGACCTGGGTCCGATCCCGGCATCCCATATGGTCCCCTGAGCACCGCCAGGAGTAATTCCTGAGTGCAGAGCCAGGATAAACCCCTGAGCATTGCCAGGTGTGACCCCCAAAAAATATCGCAAATGTGAACCCCTGAGGAGACACACTGTCTAGTCACAAAGGGCCGACATTCTAGACATGACAAAATCACAGAGGCAGGAAAGACCAGAGTGGGCCGGACCCCAAGGGGAGTGGGCCGAGCAGGAGAGTCCAGGTCTCCCTCTCTGCTGTGGCTAGGGTCCAGCCAAGGGCCTCAAGCATGTCCACTGCACTTTTAGGATAGTAAAGCTGTTAGTCTGAGGTTCTTGAGGCAGATTAACGTGCTCTGTGCAGAACTACAGCGCAAAGGTCACACTTAAGGGGCAAAGGCCCCATCCACTGCAGCACATTGTTGGGGGAGATGGTAACCAGGGGCTTTGTACAGTGGAGCAGAAGGTGGTCGGGAGACTCTGACTGCAACTCAACTTTTATATGACAGAGGGAAAAAAAGGAGAGGAAAAAAGTGGAAAATGCTGATGTGAAGTGACATCCGTGAGCACAAGCAACAACAGTGCTGCTCAAATAAACAACTGCTCACGCCACACGTAACTGCGAGCGGTCACTGCAACAAACCAAACATTTTCTGCAGCTCACGCTCACGCACACGTAACTCGCGAGCGGATCACTGCAACAAACCAAACATTTTCTGCAGCTCACACTCACGTGCATGTAACTGCGAGCGGATCACTGCAACAAACCAAACATTTTCTGCAGCTCACACTCACACACATGTAACTGCGAGCGGATCACTGCAACAAACCAAACATTTTCTCCAGCACACTCACGTGCATGTAACTGCGAGCGGATCACTACAACAAACCAAACATTCTCCAGCACACTCACGAGCAAGTAACTGCGTATGCGTTGTTACAACGAACCAGCCAAATATTCTCTCCAGAAACCAACAGACTCATCATGAGAGTTAGATTCTTATTTTTCTCTATAAAGAACTAGGAACTCTCTGAAAGCGGCTGGTTTCATCGCCTAATGCAAAAGAGAATTAGAAGCAGACCAGGAAAACGCTGTTGCCAAACAGCAATGAGCTCTGAGACGTTCTAAGAGGACATAAAAAGGAGAAACTCCAAAGAGAAACTCCTCCTGTTAGCCAAGCATGACAACTCAAACAATAAACAGAAAACGCTCATCATAATTAGCTAAGTCATAATTAACCAGCTATAATGAACGAAAACAAGTTTGCAAAGTCCTGATTACATAATGATTCTCAAATAAAAATGAAATTTTCTTTCAAGTGATTAGCCATTCATTGAGGCTGACTTTATTCGCAGAGGGCATAAAGAAGTGCAGGAGGTAAAGCGTTTGCCTGGCACGCAACCGGCCCCTCTGAATCCCCAGCAAAAGCATGGTTACTGAGCTCCAGCAGGATGGCCCAAACCCTCCACCAAATTACAGACTCATAAAAGCCACCACACCCCCACTAAAAAAAAAATAGATGAGTACTTGATACCCAAGACTTGACTAAAGGGGAAGAAGGAGAGTACAGGGATGAGGAGGAGAGATAGTACAGGGATGAGGGAGGAGAGATGGTACAAGGGTGAGGAGAGACAGTACAGGGGTGAGGAAGAGAGATAGTACGGGGTGAGGAGGAGAGACGGTACAAGGGTGAGGAGAGACAGTACAGGGTGGGAGGAGAGATAGTACAGGGGTGGGTAGGAGAGATGGTACAGGGGGTGAGGAAGAGAGATGGTATAGGGGTGAGGAGAAGCGGTAGTGCAGGGGTGGGGAGACAGTACAAGGGAAAGGGCACTTTGCGTTGTGCATGGCCAGCCCTGGTTCTAATCCCATATGGTCCTCCAGCAGTACAGGAGTGGCTGAAAACCCAAAACAAATCAACCAACCAACCCCTTCCAAGCAGATCTCAGAGATTCTGTGACTGCCCTCCCTCCGGGCCCAGCTCTCCCCATTATATAGCATGCACTGGGGCTCAAACCATAAGTGGAGCCATACATGAATTTATAGAAGTTGAAGCCTCCCCAAGCCCTTGGACCTTGACACAAGCCAGAGATGTTTAAAAGTCACTGCCAAGTCAGAATGTGCTATGAAACCAGTGAGAAATTTACAGTGACTTTCACTTTGCTTAGATTTATTTGCAAGTCGACAGTATGAACAACTATTCCTTATACTTTACTCTTCTCCTGGCCTTATGTGTGTATTAAAAAAATAATAAAGGGGGCGGAGCGATAGCCCAGCGGGTAGTGTGTTTGCCTTGCATGTGGCCAGCCTGTGCCGCCCGGGTTGGATCCCTGGCATCCCATATGGTCTCCCCGAGCACCGCCAGGAGTAATTCCTGAGCATTGCTGGGTGTGACCCAAAAAAGCAAAAAAAAATAATAATAATAATAACAACAACAACAACAACAACAATAATAATAATAATAAAGGTCTTTCCAAGAGCAAAGACGGAGCCAAGATGAACACATCTGGTTTCACTTACCCTGAGTCTTCAGGATAGGAGCAGGGGTCTGAGACGGGGTTTGGCATCAGAAGACACCCTTCCGGTTCCATCCCAGCACCAGAAATAAAAAAGCAACCCATCATCAGGATGCTAACAGCCCCGTCCCGTGGAAGCTGACAAGGTGCTGTGGGCCCAGGGCATCAGGGCGGAATTAATCCACTCTCAAAATTTCAAACCAGTTACTGATGTTGCAGGAATCAGCATGGCTTAAAACACTCAACATAAAAATAAAAATAGGGGCCGGAGCAATAGTACAGTGAAGGGTGACTGCCTTGCATGCCACCGGCCCGGGTTCAATCCCGGCATCCCATCTGATCCCCCGAGCACCGCCAGGAGTAATTCCTGAGCATTGCCGGGTGTAACCCAAAAGGCTAAATAAATAAATGAATTAGTTAGTTAATTAATTAATTAATTAAAGTGAGTGCTCAAAAGAGGAAGATCAAGGGATACAGCCCAAAGGGCTGCAGTACACACCTGCACAGAGCTTTGGTTCAACTCTCAGTGCCTCAGTTTCCCTGAAAACCAGCAGGAGACAGACCGTGAAGAATTACACAGGAGGAACCCAGAGCACTGAATTGTGGCCCAAAGCCCACACAGGGCAGCAGAGGAGAGAATGGGAAGAGCAGAATGGGAGAACGGAACAGCACTTCCACGGTTGGCTTCGTGCCTGGACAACTCCTGACCTCACAGCGCTCACTGTGCAGCAAAGGAAGGCACAGGCCTAACCCAACACGGGCACCACATGGGAGAATAGGAATGCACATGGCCTTTCCTCACCCTACTCAGGCTGACAGAAAGTAAAACAAGTCTGCGTAAAGCCCAGAAAGGAGATTGTGAAATCTCCTTCTTGGGTCCTGTCTGGAGTCTCCGCCAGAAAAACGGAAAGAAAAGCAAAGAAGGAACAGAAGACAGAAATGGGTGTGCTGCTTTTTACAAGGTTGGTGGTGGAGGGTTTTCTGAGCAGAGTTCAGGGGCGCATGTATAAACGAGTATCTGAGGGGAAATAGCTGGCAGAAAAAAAAGGCAGAAAGCACAAATGTCAAAAGGAAGAACACGGTTTGGTGAACCTTGTGGAAAGCAAGGGGTCCCGACAGACAGCAAAGGCCAGCCCGTCTGCAATGAACACAGCACCTAAGACAAAGGGAAAGTGAAAGAACACAGGGTGCCACCAGAAGCCAACAGAAATGGGGGTGGGGGGGACGACATCAGACCTCTGACTTCTGCCTGAAGTAGTCCATAGGGCAACCATATCAGTGCTTAATGATTCAAAACGACATTCAAGCAAAGACTCAGTGAGCCAGAAGGCAGCCTGATTGGGGGGGGATGGAAGTGCCCAAATACAAGTGCAGGAACTCAAGCAGGGAGCTTCAA
Organism: Cryptotis parvus; assembly: GCA_021461705.1. Lineage (NCBI taxonomy): Eukaryota > Metazoa > Chordata > Mammalia > Eulipotyphla > Soricidae > Cryptotis > Cryptotis parvus. The sequence goes on from JAJIBD010012252.1 coordinate 40,995, forward strand.
CAGTGTGGCAGGAAGCCGAACACATGTCAGTACACTCGAGTCCAGTGAATCATTCAGCATGAAAGAAGCAGGAACAGCCTATGGACCACAGCAGACCACACCAGCAACACGAATGCATCTTGCAATCTAAAGGGAAAGAATCAAAGGCAGAGAGACTCCTGAAAGCCACAGGAAGGAAAAACTCTTAGATTAAGAAGGATTAGAGAGAAACAAGTCAGGAGAAGGACAAACAAAGCATGACTGCACTCATTTGTCGGGTTAAAAAACATAAGGGCTAAGAACCTGGAAACAGCCAGTATGCCCGAGAACTGAGGACTGGACAAAGAAACTGTGGTACATCTACACAATGGAATACTATGCAGCTGTTAGGAAAAATGAAGTTATGAATTTGCCTATAAATGGATGGACATGGAAAGGATCATGTTGAGTGAAATTAGTCCGAAGGAAAGATAGAGATATAGAATGACTGCAATTATTTGCATGACATAAGGAGAGAGGAGAGGAGGGGGGGGGAAGGGAAGGGAGGGGAGGGAGGGGGCAGAAAGAGGGGAGGGAAGGGGAGGGGATAGGGGAGGGAAGGGGAGAGGAGGGAAGGGGAGGGGAGTGAAGAGGAGGGGAGAAGAGAGAGGAGAGAAAAAAAGAAAAAGAAAAGAAAAGAAAAGAAAAGAAAAGAAAAGAAAAAGAAAAGAAAAGAAAAGAAAAGAAAAGAAAAGAAAAAGAAAAGAAAAGAAAAGAAAAAGAAGAGGGGAGGGGAGGGGAGGGGAGGGGGGGGGAGGGTAGATGTGAAGAAGGTTCACGTCTTTATTTACTGAGTTTGGAGCCCACATCAGGACCATCACCTTGCCACATTACTCCAGCTGGGGTTGTTTTTTTTCATTTTTGCGTCACCCCCAGCAGTGCCCAGAGCTTACCCTTGGCAGGGTTCAGGGCACCATAACAAAATAATAATCAGTTATGGGGGCCGGAGCAATAGCGCACAGCAGGGAGGGCGTTTGCCTTGTACACAAACAACCCAGGTTCAATATCCGGTATCCTATGTGTTCCCCAAGCACCACCAGGAGTAATTCCTGAGTGCAGAGCCAGAGCAACCCCTGAGCATCACTGGGCGTGACCCGAACCACAAAAAGCAGAGGACATGGCGGCTCATCACGGCTCACCTGAGAGCTAAGGCGTGGTTAAAGGAACTCACTCCACAGGTCTGTGTTTTCCTCCACTCGTGTTTCGTGGCGGCGGCAGAATATGGGCATGCGGTCGAGCAAACCAGCGGGGAGAGGGCAGGAAGGCTTCACAGTGACCGGCTCAGGTTCCATCACAAAACGAACACCATGCGGGGTTTTGGGGGATTCTGTTTTTTTTTTTTTGTGTGTGTGGGGGGGTCACACCCAGTGATGCTCAGGGGTTACTCCTGGCTCTACACTAAAGAATTACTCCTGGCGGCGCTGGGGAAACTATATGGAATGCCAGGGATCAAACACAGGCTGGCAAGGCAAGCGACCCCTCCCATTGTACTACCACTCCAGCCCCATCACCATGATTTTTTTACATATAATCATGAGTTATATGTAAAAACACCATACGACCCCCCCCCACTCCATGAGGACCTCCATTTTCCACATCTGGACTTCCCCTCCGTCAGAACTCCACCCAGCAGACCAGCCTATCACAGCCCAGCTCATCGAGATCCACCCTGCTACAGTCTTTTTTAATCTGGCCCAGGTATGCTGATACAGAGACAGACATGGGGGTAGAGCTGCTACTGGCTCTCACTGTGCCTAGCCGCTCATGAGGTGCCGGGAGGGATGGCAGGTTCTAGCCCTGGCCTGCCACCCCAGCAGAGCCTCACAACAAGCCAGATGACCCCCTACTCCATGAGGACCTCCATTTTCCACTTCGGACTTCCTCTTTGTCAGAACTCCCCACGTAGACCAGCCTATCACAGCCTGGCTCGCGCAGCTGCACAGTTCATCAATAAATGCTGGATTTTGAGATGACTACAAGAGTATGCTACCCTGCGGCAGAGCCTGGCAAGCTACCCGTGTCGTATTTGATATGCCAGATACCAGTAACAATTATAGACCTCATTCCCATGACCTGATGGAATGGTTTGAGGCTTTTATGTTCCTGGAGCAAAGCAGGTTCCCTTGGGCTCTACTTGCATGAGACAGGTCATATGGAGATGTTACTGGTGCCCGCTCGAGCAAATCGAAGATGAACGGGAAGACAGCGACAGTGATAATCATGAGTAAACATTTTGTCCATCTTAACATTGCACCAAAGACAACTTAGTAATAAGTGATTTTTTTTCCAATAAAACCACCTCAAAGTTTGTTTTCTCGTTGGTTTGGGCCCACACTTAGCAATGCTCAGGGCCAACTCCTGGCTCTGTTCTCAGATGCCATTTTTTCTGGAGGGTATAGGGGACTAGTAGGATACTGAAGATTGATGCCAGGTCAGCCATGTGCAAGGCAAAATGCCCAGCCACTGAGAATTTTCTCTGATCCCTCATCTAATTAAAAAAAATAATAATTGGGGCTGGAGCAGTAGCCCAGCAGGTAAGGTGTTTGCCTTTCATGCGGCCAACCCAGGTTCAATCCCTGGCATCCCATATGGTTCCCTGAGCAGCACCAGGAGTAATTCCTGAGTGCAGAGCCAGAAGTGACCCTTGAGCACTGTGAGTGTGACCCCCTGCCAAGAAAAGGCAAAAACAAATATTTATATATTGCCTGCACCTCTCTTAAAAATATTGTGATCAATATTCAATAGCATATAAACTGAAGTAGCAGCAACAGATCTACCACCAGGAGAATATGAGGATGGGTGGGGGGGTGGGGTGTGTGTGTGTGTGTGTGTGTGTGTGTGTGTGTGTGTGTGTCTTTTCAGACATACAAGACAAGAGCTGGACCACTGTGTGTGTGTGTCTCTCTCTTCAGACATGCAAGACAAGAGCTTGACCACTGAGCTACATGCCCAGCCTGAAAACTGTATTTTTTTGTTTTAAGTAAGGAAAGTTTTTATAGAATGAAACTTACTTAGAAAGACGTGAGGAGAGAGAAAGAAACAAAGTACATGTCCGAGACATAACATGGGCTTCTCCAGAATGGAAAAAGCAAGGCATCAGAGATAAGACCAGCGAAATGCAGGTTGAGGGGGAGCAAGGGCTGGACGAACGGGTGTGAAAATTATATTTGCGGGGGACTGGAGGCGATAGTATAGTGGTTAGGGCGTTTCCTTGCCGCTGCCAGTCTGGGTTCAATCCCCGGCATCCCATATGGTCCCCGAGCACCGCCAGGAGTAGTTCCTGAGCGAGGAGGAGCCAGGAGAAACCCCTGAGCATCACAGGGTGTGACCCAAAAAGAAAAAAAAAGAAAAAAGAAAGAAAATTATATTTGCATAGATGCAGCAATTGGGCTGGAGGGACAGTACACCAGGCAGGGATATGGGATGCTGAAGATCGAACCTGGGTCGGGTTGGTCACGCACAAGGCAAGTGCAGGAGACAGGAAGCCGCTAGACTATCTCCGCAGCACACACTTCATCAGTATGAACCAAGAATTCCCCAGCACTTTACTAACACGACGTCATTTTCACTCACACGTGTATTTTGCCCCCACATCTTCTGTTTTCTGTCTTGGGGTCACACTCAGGGGTGCTCAGGGCCAGGGATCTAACCACATGGCAAATGCCTTCAGCTCTGTGCTGTCTCTCTGCCCCTCATACACATCTTTCACTCACAGGCAATAAACACTAGATGACTCATAAGCCAAAAATATACTGTAAGCTACTATACTTAGTTAATTCCAGGGGTTTTGGTTCATTGGTTGGCTGGCTGACTGGTTTGGGGGCCACACCCAGTGGTACTCAGGGCTCATGCCATACTCTGTGCTAAGGGTCTCTCCTGGTGGGGCTTGGAACCACATGGGATGCTGGGGAGCGAGTCCTAGGCAGCCGAATGCCAGGAGTGTGCCCTCCCCACTGAGCCATCACCTGGCTCCAGCTTATTCCAGTTTTAATTCTGCTTTAATAAAATATTTCATCACAGATATGAAATAATTTCTACTAAACCCAGATTTTGGGGAAACTCATTTTATTTTACTGTCATTATCAGCAAATATTTCAGCAGAGGGAAATGTTTTAACTCAGTATATAGACAAATGCTAATTATGCAAATTAATGCACAGTTTCTATTAATTTTTGATACCTGTTTCCACAATGTTTTCTGTCTCTGCTGGCTCCAGCCCATCCATACTGTCTTCGTCTTCCACTGCAGTTTTTCCTCTACTTCGAGGCCTACAAAGAAATAGATATAATTAAATGTCAAAACTGGGGCTGAACATTCTATTCAACCTAATACAGTTGGTTGAGTTGAAGTTTGGTCTATAAAATAAATTGAGCCATTTTTCCTAAAATTAAAATAAGTAACATTGTGGCAACTCCCACATAAACAACTCACAGCTTATTAATGAAATAGAGATAAAACAGAATCTTTAAAGAATTTCAATTAGCCCTGCCATTAAATACTAATTTAACTAAAACATCAAACAATGCCAGTAAAACTGAGAATTTTTTTTCTACAAAAAGGACAGATTATCAGACTAAATTTTAAAAGGCAAAACCCAAGTATGCAGTCTATGATATACCCTTTAAATGTAAAGACTATTTAGGACAGAAGAACAAGGCAGTCCTAAAGTGCCCCAGAAGAAAGCTACTGGGGCTGTATTATTAAAACAAAGGGATAGAGGCCAGAGCAATAGTCCTGTGGGTGGGGCGTTAGCCTTTGCACACGGCAGACCCAGGTTCGATCCCGGCATCCCATATGGTCCCCCCAGGCACCACTAGGAGTAATTCCTGAGTGCAGAGCCAGGAGAAACCCCTGAGCATTGCTGGGCGTGACCCAAAAAAAAAAAGAGGCAAAATTAAATAAATAAAGAATAATAGTAATCACGACTCACGACCGATCCACGACCCGATCTTCCCGTTATCACATGCTAGGGCGGGCACCAGTAATCTCCAGTCCGCCAGCCAGAGAGCAAAGGGCATCGCGCACAGGAACATAAAGAGCCTCAACCATTATTAGGTCATGGAGACCTAATAAATGTACCTTGCACAAAACACGGCAGCTGCTAGCGCCAGCCGGAGGAATTATTTAAACACCTCCAAATAAAGCATTTAAGAATTTATTGTAAATAAATAAAGAATAATAGTAATAATAATAATAATAATAAAGAGATATTTCATTAAAGAAGTTTTATAATGATACAAGTTCAAGTCTTCAAGGACTAAACCATCAAAAATAAGAATGCTCCAAATAGTAAAGCTTCAAGAAATCTAACTGAATAAAACTCAAACCCCACAATTATGCTTAGGCATCACAAAACTGCTCAGTAATTGGTTTAGAAAAAAGACTTAAAACCACAATCAAACAGGACCTTGAGTCACAGGGGCGGAAGAGAGCGAGGACAGCAAGGAGGGTGGCTCGCCCCACACAAAGCTGAGCCCGGTTCAATCCCTGGCACCCCACATATGGTCCACGAGAATTCCCAGGGAGTGGTCTCTGAGGTAAGCCCTGAGCACAGCTGCCTAAATTTCCCAAACAACACTGGGAGAGATTTCTGAGCACAGAGGAGTAAATGCTGATACCACCGATCACGGAGACGTCAAATTGGGTTTTTAAATAATCTGATTTTGGGGGCCAGAGCGATAGCACAGAGGGTTGGGCATTTGCCTTGCATGCTGCCGACCAGGGTTCAATCCCCCACATCCCATATGGTCCCCGAGCACCGCCAGGAGTAATTCCTGAGTGCCAAGAGTAACCCCTGAGTATTGCCCGGTGTGACACAAAAACAAAAACCAAACAAACAAAAAAGATAAATAATCTGATTTTCAGAACTTTAAAACCACAGATCTAAAGAAAAAGGAAAAAAAATGAAAGGGGCAGAGAGAGCAATTGTACAGCAGGGAGGGCACTTGTCTTGAATGAAGCCAATCTGGGTTCACTCCCCTTTCACTCCATATGGTAGCCTGAGCCCCACCAGTAGTGATCCCTTAGTGCAGAGCCAGGAATAAGCCTTGAGCACCAGGTGTGAAAATGAAGAGACAGACAGAGACAGAAAACAGTTAAGGGCCAGAGCCATAGTACAACGGGTAGGGTGCCTGCGTTGCATGTTCCTCCATGCACTGCCAGAAGCCCTAAGCATCACTAGTTGTAGCCCCAAAAAGCAAAAGAATGAATGAATGAATAAATGAATGATTGATGAAAAGACCTACGTATATGAGAGTGAAAAAACAGCATCTTGGCATCTGCAGGATTCAGGTAAACAAGTATGCAGAGGAGAATTTCCTTTTACACAATTATGCCAGGGTCTGGGATTGGTGTGGGACCAACAGACCGCTGTGTAAGCACGGAGCCCGTGAGTGCACTCGCTCCCTCCAACGCCAGGGCACCGTCAGGCCTGCTGTCGACACCTTCACATTCGCCACAGCACACACACCCTGGCAACACAACTGAGGCTGGGCACAGCTGGGCACAGCTAGGAGTGTGATGAGCACCGGTGTCCGCGTGAAGGAGGTAGGAAGGTAGGTAGGGAAGGGCCCCATGGCAATGAACTTTCTGGGAACAAGAACTACTAGCCCTAAGGCTGTCCAGACCCACCTGTGGATACAGAAACCAAGACCTGTTAAGACAGTCATCAGCAGACCCTGGGAGACTAGATCAACCCTCTCTGCCCAGCCGGAAATCCGATTAACTCTCAATGGTCCAGCCCACGGAGACACCAGACATCCCTGGCCAAGAAGATAAAAACCCAGTCGTCTACTCAGCTTTGCCCAACTCGCATGTAACAACCCAGTAAAAAGATCATAACTTTAGCAATACCACTCTGAGACAGTTTCTAATGAGCAATATAATTAGTGCCTGCTAAGGGAGCAGACACGGAGTGGGTAGGAGACAAGGGGTGCTGGTGGTGGTAAGGGGCACGTGGGTGCTGGGACTGGTGTTGGAATATCGAATGACTGAAACAACTGTACTGTGAACAACTTTGCAAACGATGGTGTTTAAATTTTTTTTTTAAAAGTCGTAAAAGCAGTCTCTGCGCCTTCGGAGGAGCCGTGGTCTCCAGAGTGCATTTCTCTCTCCTGTTCTCACTCCTTCCCCCGCCTAGAGCCTCCAAATAAAAATCTGTTTGCTTCACTGTTCTTCTTCTCCTGAAATTCTTCTCTGCGAGGTAGACCTGACTTTCCTTTTCCTGCAAAGAGCAACACCTCAGACCAGCCTGGGTCTGTGGCTCCCCAAGAAATCGTATAGTAAGGATGCAACCCCTGTATCAAGAAAACCAAACGGATGTCAGGTGTGGCTTGACGGTCACCTCAGGGGGCATGCAGGGGCTCAGTGTAGACTTTATCAATCCCAACCCTCCCAGCAGTAAAAGGCAGAGGCAGATGGGGAGAGAGCTAGTCTTCCTCCCTCTTCTTCGCCTCTGAAGGGGCCAACAACAACATGAGCACAAATCCTGGAGTGTGGCACCAAGGGACACCCACAGCCCTGTCTCTGCGGCAGCAAGCAGGGAAGGACAGGCACAGCCCCCTTGGAAAACCAGAACCTGGCCAGAGCGCGTGCACAGAGACCAGCACGGCCTCGCCAGCTCATGCCCATGCTCAAACCCCAATGGCGCAGGGGTGCAGCCCCAGTACCTGTTTACACCAGGTGCTCCCCAGGCCTTAAGTGATTTCTGGCTGTGCTACAGCAAAAAGCGCTGTTGTGCGGCTGATGAGAACAGGCGAGAGCCCAGGGTTAAGGAAGGAGCCACAGCCCAACGCACCTGCCATCACCACAAGGACGAGGAAAGGAAGGAGGAAAACAGACAGGCTCAAACTTGGAAAGGGAGCTGGGGTCCTCAGCTGGGGTGCTCGCCACGTCCCCAGAGCGCCAGGAGCGAAGGACTAGAAAGAGAAAAGAAAGGAAGGGCAGGGGAAGGGAGGGACTCGACAACATTCTGAGCTGTGACAATAAACCAGTGTTTGTACTTAGTGAACAACACAATGACATGAACAAAGCCCGGGCAGGTAAAGACAGCCGAGCATGGGGCCTGTGTGCTTGCCGACAGCTGAACCAACGTGTGACCCTGGTTCTAATCCCCACCACCACAGGTGGGGTCCCAAGCACTAAGCAGAGAGGGGAGGTGCCCCAGAGCACAGCTGGATGTGGCCCCCAAACACACAAACAACAAACACCAGAATGTCAAAACAAACAAACTAAACCTGAGAGGCCTAGGGAGCAGCAGGCTCCGAGCAGAGAAAGACAAACACCACATGATTTCAACCATAAGGAGTATATGGAGAAGGGGGGCGGAGCGATAGCCCAGCAGAGTAGGGTGTTTGTCTTGCACGTGGCCAGCCTGTGCCGGCCCGGGTTCGATCCCGGCATCCCATATGGTCCCCGAGCACCGCCAGGAGTAGTTCCTGAGTGCAGAGCCAGGAGTAACCCCTGAGCGTCGCCGGTGTGGCCCAAAAAAAAAAAAAAAAAAAAAAAGTATATGGAGAAAACACAGGAGCAGTAAAACAAAAGTGAACTTTTAGACTGTAAAACCCCACTTTTGTGGTTACCAAACAAAGTGGGAAATGAGGTGAGTGAACTGAGACAAAAAGGATAAGCATGTGGCAAAGGCTGCAACAGGACTGCGGTAAAGAAACTGACCTAAACTCATGCCCGCACTTCGACTTTTTTTTTCTTTTTCTTTTTTTTTTTCCGCTTTTTGGGTCACACCCAGCGATGCTCAGGGGTTACTCCTGGTGGTGCTGGGGACCATAAGGGATACCAAGGATCACGCCCAGGTTGGCGCGTGCAAGGCAAACACCCTACCTGCGGGACTATTGCTCTGGCCCTAAGACTTTCTGATTAATGAATCTTGTTACTTCTGGGAGGGGAGATTTTGGGCCGCACCCAAAGGCTGGGGGTTGTTCCGGATGCTGTGAGCTCAGGAGCGCCTCAGGATCCGCTGTGGGGCTGGGACTCAAGCAGGAACAGCCTGGGCTTCCTCTCCCCAGCCCCCAAGCTGGTCTGTTTTCATCTTGTTTCTGTGAAGATCTGTTTTGTTTTTTTCAAATTGAAACTTATTTAGAAAAATGTGACCAGAGTGATAGCACAGTGGGGAGGGCATTGCCCTGCACATGCTGACCCGGGTTCAATCTGTGGCATCCCACATGGGCCCTAAGTGCAGAGCCGGGAGTCACCCCTGAGCATTGCCGGGTGTGGCCAAAAAACAAAAACTAAAAAAGAAAGAAAGAAAAAATGTGAGGGGTGGGGGGAGAAGGTATGTTCAAAAGGGATCATGTCCAGCGGAGAATGAAGCAAAGAAACAGATAAGCAAGTAAGACACATGTTCAAGGGAGAACGGGGGTTGACAAGCGAGCCCCACAAGCTGGTGTGAAGGGCACACTGCTAACCCTGTACACTGCTTCAGGAAGTAACGTAAAGAGCCTGCCAAGGTGGTCTGCAGCCAGCATCACGCAATCACACAATCAAAGACATCCTGGAAAACCAACGCCCAGCACAGAGTTCACCCAAGCAGGAGTGGGGTCACAGCAGCAGTCTTGGGGCGACTGGGGAGCGGGGGATGTCAAGTCATGTTTCCCAGGGAGGAGCAGTACTTAACTTCTGGATAGGGGGTGGTAGGCTAAATAACTTTGGCAGCCTTTGACCTATCATAAAATACTGAAAAGAATAAGAATAAATGTCACCCATTTTTCTGTGGATCCTGTAATTGCCACACCAAATGTAAGAGGTGAACTTTCAATTATTTTCCTTTTAAAAATGCACATATGGGGGCAGGAGCGATAGTCCAGCAGGGAGAGCATTCGCCTTGCATGTAGCAGACTCGAGTTCGATCCCCAGCATCCCATATGGCTCCCCACGCACCCCCAGGAGCCAGGAGTTAAGTCCTAAGTGCAGAGCCAGACGTAATCCCTGAGCATCACCAGGTGTAACCCAAAAAGTCAAACATAAATAAGTAAATAATAAATAAATTAAAATGTACACATGGGGGCAAAGTACAGGGGTAGGGCACGCAACCGACCAGGGTTCCATTCCCAGCATGCCACATGGTCCCTGAGCACCACCAGGAATAATTCCTGAATGCAGAGCCAGGAGCAGCCCCTCAGCATCCTGGCCCCCATGAATAGGGATGGGGACAGGGACAGGGCAGAACACAGGCTTCCCAGGTGTAGAAGTCAACAAAAATCAGGCTAAAAAAATTTAAATACCAAATAGAAACATTAGGAAATTAGAGGTCCAGGTAAGCAGCAGGAAGGATGGCCCCTATGTCTCTGGGCAACAATGTGCCTTTCATTCCAGATACAGTATCATCTCTTGTAGTCAGTATCTTCTGACTACAAGAGTATGCTACCTGCACGGCAGAGCCTGGCAAGCTACCCGTGTAGTATTTGATATGCCAAATACCAGTAACAATAATAAACCTCATTCCGGAGTGGATTGAGGCTCTTTATGTTCCTGGAGCAAGCAGATGCCCTTGGGCTCTACTAGCATGAGACAGGACATATGGAGATGTTACTGGGGCCCGCTGGAGCAAATCGATGATGAACGGGAAGACAGTGAAGACAGACAGTGATATACAGTATCAAGTTGATCAGGAATATAGAGCAGATTCAGAGAGCGGATTCTCACCCTGCCCTGCCTCCCCCAACAGCCCTTGGCGGGAAAGGAAAGTGGGTCTGAACTGCATGTGCCGTGTCTGGCCCCTAAGGGAAGGACGCACAGGTACGAGCCCACTGACCTCCAGCCGCACCAGGAGACCCTTGGCAGCAACACACGTGGGGCAAACAAACAGACCCACGGAGGCCGGGAGCCCAGAGAATCCTCACCTGGGCCACAATCAGGGAACAGGATCACAAGGGCCTGCCCGTAGGTGTGAGGCTGCAGGCCTGACCCCAGGCCCGGACAGGTGCAACCCTGCTCTGGCACCGCAGTCAGAGCAGCCCCCAGACCTGGCAACCACCAGGACACCAGAGAGGGAAGAGAAATAGGAATCAGTGAGCTCCCCTGGGTGCTTTAAACCCCAATCTCACAGCATCACACTACAACGTGCAGGAAGGCCGACAGACAGCTGGCCCGGAGGCGCAGTGCACGCAAACGGGGTTTCATCCCCAAAACCCCATATGGTCCCCCCACAACACTGCCAGGAATGAATGACCCAGTCCAGAACCAGAAGTAAGCACTGAGCACCTCCAGGTGCGGGCCAATAACCAAAGAATTAAATTTAAAATGAATGAAATTTTTAAAAGTTCAGGAAGCATGTTCCACATGCACATGCGCACACACACACACACACACACACACACAAGCTACAAAAATATCAAATCATATTCAAAAATAAAGGCTAATGATAAATGACACAGAAGCTGGAATTGAGAGGGGGAGGAGAAAGAGAGGAGGTGGAGGGGAGAGAGAGGGACAGAGAGAGGGAGGGAAGGGGAGAGGTTCAGAGGGAGAAAGAGAGAGAGACAGAGAGAGGGAGAGAAGGACAAAGGGCGGAAGGGAGGGAGGGAGGGGGAGAGAGGGAGACAAAAAGGGACAGGGAGGGACAAGGAGAGAAAGAGAGACAAGAAAAGCGCCTGGTACAGCAGCAGGCTGCAGGGGCCAGAGCGATAGCACAGAGGATAGGCATTTGCCTTGGACAGAGGCGAGCTGGATTTGACCCCCAGCATCCCATATGGAGTAATTGCTGAGCGCAGAGCTAGGAGTAACCCCTGAGCATTGCCGGGTGTGACCCAAAGAGAAAAGAAGAAGAAGCAGGCTGCAGAGGAGGTCGAGGGAAACTGGGGACACTGGTGGCGGGAACACTGGAACACTGTGTGATGAAACCCAATCATGAAAACTTTGTGACTGTATCTCAGGATGAGTCAATTAAAAAAAAAGGAGTTGGAATTATCTTGTGGGCAAAAATGTTCAAATAAACAATTCTAACTCTTAAAATTTTAACAAAATCTCTGGAAATAGAAGACATAACCAAATAGAATTTTTTAATGACAAAATAACAAATTAGCTTGCTAGAAATAAATAATAGGGGCTGGAGTGATAGTACAGTGGGTAGAGCATTTTCCTTGCATGCTGCAGACCCAAGTTCGATGCCCGCTTCCCATATGGTCCCCCAGCACCACCAGGAGTAACTCCTGAGTGCAGAGCCAGGAGTAACCCCTGAGCATCACCAGGTATGACCCCCAAAAGAAAGCAAAAAAGAAAAAAAGAAATAATAAATGGCAGGATTTAATTAAGACATCAATATATTGGCCGGGCGTAGCCCGCGAAGGCGTGCCTTGCACGCCGCCCAGCCGGCCCGGTCGATCCCGGCATCCCATATGGTTCCCGAGCACCGCCAGGAGTGAGTCCTGAGTGCAGAGCCAGGAGAAACCCCTGAGCACTGCGGGTGTGACCCAAAAGCAAAAAAAAAAAGACATCAATATATTTCACTGTTCAATAGTTATACTGAACATTACGTGGTAGGGCTGAAGAGCAGTAAGTACACAGGTAAGGCGGCTGCCTTGCACACAGCTGAGCAGGGTCTGATCCCCAGCACCATCTATGGTCCCGGACGGAGTCCACCAGGAGTGATCCCTGAGCACAGTCAAGAGTAAACCCTGAGCACTGCTGGGTGTGACCCAAATCAAACAAGAGGAAATTAAGTGGTATAAACACTACAATTAAAAGGATGATTATGAAGGAGATACTCATGCCCCATGAGCAAGGTCTGGAAGAACAGGAAAAAAGAGAAAAATCAGCAATAGTATAAAGGCATCACGAAGCCAGAGAGACAGTCAAGGATTAAGGGCATTTGCCATGCATCATGCTGGCCCTGGTTTGACTCAGAGCACTGACAGGGATCACTTCTGATCAGAGCTAAGGACAGTCTCTGAGCACGGCCAGGTTTGGCCCAAAAGGAACCGAACAGTATCAGCTGGACCAAACTGACGCTTATAAAATATTCAGCACAGCAGAGCAACAGTAGAGCAGGGAGGGCACTTCCCTCGCATGCAGCTCATGGGGGCCTGATCCCCATAATCCCATACGGTCCCCCTAAGCTCATCAGGTCTGAGACCTGAGTGCGGAGCCAGGAGTAATCCCTCAATGAGCATCTCAGTGCAACCAAAAGCCAAAACAAACTAAAAACCATCCAGCAGGATCCAGCAAAAGCAGAGGCAGCACTAATGAATACAGGTGATCTGGTGGGTCAAGGTCAAAGAGAACATCCTCGGGAGCGTGAGCAGCCAGACTGCAGGGGCCCGTGTGTGATACCCAGATTCGAATCAGGATCAGCGGAACGCTGGCAAGCACCTTAACCCCTGGACACCTCCCCAGCCCCTCAATATTTAGCAGATGGGGGGTTTGGTGCTCCGCACAGCTATTCCTGGTTCCATGCTCACGAATGGCCCTTGAGCACAACCAGGAGTTAAGCCCTCAGCACTGCCAAGTGTGGCTTAAAAATCAAAACAAAAAAAGTTAATTCATAATATAGTAACTGAAATCACAATCCAGGCCAAGATGGATTTGGGTTCGAGTAGCCTAGTATGAATCAATGTGCATTTGACAGAATTTATGACAGACAACCGGGAAGAAAGAACACATCTCCGTGTTCATGTCCATGTACAAGGTCAGCAGTGCTGATATCAAAACCAGAGCAAACAAAGAAGCCCAAACTAAACGGCCCCCTTTTATTTTTGCTTTTTGGGTCACACCCAGCGATGCTCAGGGGTTACTCCTGGCAGTGCTCGGGGGACTATATAGGATGCCGGGGAATCAAACCGGGTGGGCCACATGCAAGGGAAATGCTACCTGCTATCCCATCACTCCAGTCCAAAACTACAACTCCTGATCCAGTCATTGGTAATGCAGAACTCCTCAGGGCCGAGACTACAGGGGTCAGGTACTTGCCTTACACACGACTATATATACCTGGTGCCGTCCTGAGCACTGCATGTCTTCCCCCAAGTACCACCAAGGCTGATCCCTGACCAAAGAACCAAGAGTAAGCCCTGAGCACTGTCAGGTGGTGCCCAAACGTCACACAGGGCGCACCTTGTAGCGTGCGTGTGTGTGTATAAATCAAATTTCAAACACCCCCACTTGCCTAGCACTATGTTCTCCATATATTCAGGCTTCTCTCCCTTCATTCAACGTCCACTGAAGTGATACCCCCTCAGAGCAGACTCTCCTTACCAGCAAACCCTCAGCATTGGGCTTGTCATTCACTCTCCATCTCCCAGAGTCATTCTTGCACCTTATTTCATTATTTGTACTAGATGCCTAATACAAATTTCTACCAGATGACTTGCTGTGATCTCCTGAGGGCTAGCACCCTATTACCTTACTGCCAACTTCCCTATGCCTAAGGTAACATCTGTCCTAAAACAGCTGTATCAATCAGAAGCTAGTGACTTTATCAATTAGAATTGAGCACAATCTGAAGATAAACAAGTTGTAGCGCTGCCTCTCAGTATGCAGAAAAATAGAATTCTCCATGGATTCAGACATGAAGAGAAAACCCCAAGGTCAGTAATATGGCACACCGTCCTCCACGGGCGAGATTCCTGGGCCAGATCTCCAGATTTCCATCAGTGCACATGTGTGGCTTATCTTTTTTTCCCACGTCTGGTTTAGACTGATCCACCCACCACTGCCAGCCAGGACTCCACAATAAGGGCAAAAGTATGGGCGGAAGCAATACTCCAGCAGCAGACCAGGGGTCGATCCCCGGCATCCCATATGGTCCCCTGAGCACCGCCGAGAGCAATTCCTGAGTGCAGAGCCTGGAGTAACCACTGAGCACTGCTGGGTGTGACCCAAAAAAAGAAAAAAAAAGGGAAACAAATGCTCAGGAGACCAAATGCTAACGTTCAAGCTTGCTAAACAGTGCAGAGAAGCGATAAAAGAAGACCTCAAAGACAGAAGAGCAGAAATACTGGAAGATGTAGCAGAAGCCGGGAAAAGAATTCGCACTGCCCGCCTGTCCTTCGCCAACTATAAGACCAAGATGACTGCCCTCCGACGCCCTGATGGATCTATCACATCTTCCAGAAAGGCAATGGAGAAGATTATCCATGACTTCTACTCAGATCTCTTTGATAGCCACGTCCACCTGCCCACATACCAAATTCCACAGGATGAATATGTCATTCCCAACGTTCTCCCTTCTGAAATCCGACATGCCATCCCTCGGTAAAGAAGGGAACAGCACCAGGCCCAGACAAAGTCAGACCCGAACACCTGAAGAATCTGCCATCGGTACTCATCAATACACTAGCTAAGCTCTTCACACGCTACCTGTCTGAATGCAAGGTGCCCTCCCAATGGAAAACCAGCAGGACATTCTATGTTCAAGAAGGGAGACAGTCACGACACCGGCAACTATCGCCCCATCTGCCTGTTGTCCATCATCTACAAGCTGTTTACATGAGTCATCCTGAACAGGACTGGCAGAACACTAGATGAAGGACAACCATGAGAGCAAGCTGGCTTGCGGAAAGGATTCAGCACAATTGACCATATCCACACGGTAACCAAGCTCATCGAGGTTTGTAGGGAGCACAAGATGCCGCTCTGTCTCACGTTCATTGATTTACAGAAAGCCTTTGATTCTGTGGAGACTGAAGCAGTCATCGAAGCCCTAGCCAAACAGGGTGTTCAAACCCAATACATCAAGAACCTTCATGAGCTGTATTACGGAATCACCACCAGGATCTCACCATTCTACAAAGAAGTGATCATTGATGTCAAAAGAGGGGTTCGACAGGGTGATACCATTTCACCAAAACTCTTCAGCACCACCCTCGAGAACATCATGCAACAATTAGAATGGGAAGGAATGGGAGTGAAGATAGATGGTCGGCAACTACACCACCTCCGTTTCGCTGATGACATCGTTCTAATAACACCAAACATTAGCCAAGCGGCACAAATGCTGGCTGACTTCGACCGAGAATGTGGAAAGATAGGTCTACAGCTGAATCTAAAAGAAAACTATGTTTATGAAAAATGAACTAGTTCCAGAGGCCCCATTCACTCAATGGAACAAACATCTCTGAATGCAGCAGTTATGTGTACCTAGGTCGAGAAGTCAACATGATGAACGACCTAAAACCTGAGCTGCGCAGGAGGAAGAGGCGGCATGGAATGCCTTCAAAGGCATCGAAGAAATAGCTAAAAAAGGACAAAGAACCTCGGGCTCAGGGCACATCTCTTTGACTCCAACATTCTCCCTGCATTAACATGCGCCTCAGAGACCTGGGCCCTACAAAAGCAGGATGAGAATGCTATTCGGGTCTCCCAGAGAGGAAAAGAAAGAGCTATGCTTGGAATATTACGTCTCACTCAAGTGAAAGAAGGAATCTGGAGTTCTGACCTCCGTCGCTATTCCAGAATCAGGGACGCTGTCTCGTTTGCCAAGGCATCGAAAATCAGATGGGCTGGACATGTAATGCAATTTGGAGACGACCGCTGGACTAGAGCCATTACTGACTGGATCCCACGGGATGTCAAAAGATCACGTGGCCACCCACCTACAAGATGGTCAGACTTCCTTGTCAAGACCGTGAAGGAACAGTTTGAGGCTCTTCATATTCCTGAATCAACCAGATGCCATTGGGCTACACTGGCACGTGATAGGGTCCAATGGAAATGTTACTGGCGCCGCTCGAACAAATTGATGAATAACGGGATTCAAGTGATCAAGTGATCAATCCTGAATATGAAGACAAATAAACTGAAACAAGAGGCTTTAACTAATGAAAATAGACAAGGGTGTCATCATTAGCAGATAATATTACCAGCATCTACTTGGAAAATACAAATCAATCAACCAAAAGCCTTAAGAGTTCTTTTTTTTTCTTTTTGGGTCACACCCAGCAATGCTCAGGGGTTTCTCCTGGCTCTGCACTCAGGAATTACTCCTGGCAGTGCTAAGGGGACCATATGGGGTGCCGGGATCGAACCCGGGCCGGCATGGGCTGGCCGCGTGCAAGGCCCCAGCCTTAAGATTCTTATAAGATTATCGTATCGGTAACATTTCTACACAAGATGTCAATGGCAACAAGAAAATAATAATCAAGGCAAATGCATGAAAAGAAAGGCCACAACAGGGTACTAAGGAGTTGTGTCACACAGAGCAGACTTCACAGATGGGCATGAAGACCCAATAAACTGAGAGACAAAACTAAAAGATGAAAAGGATGTGGACAGGGCCGGAGTGATAGTACAGCGGTAGGGCGTTTGCTTGCATGCAGCCGAACTGGGTTTGATCCCGGCATCCCATATGATCCCCTGAAGTCCTCCAGTAGTGATTCCTGAAAGCAGAGCCACCCCTGAGCTTCACCGCTGGAAAAGCCCCAAAAAACAAACACAACGCAAAAACACATACGTATGATTCAGTGAGTACTTTTAAGTGTGCATAATGTGTAAATGTACATCCATGTGGGTTATGATAGTTTTCTCTATGTGCACACACAGATCTATATGTACACTTCTACATACACTTTTTTACAGCGTATGCACAGACATACTCCAAAATTTCTAGACTGATCAGACAGGCACCAAGCTGGGTGCATGGTTTCCTCTAGGGCTGTGATGGGAAAGTGGAGGCCCAGGTAGGACCTTCCCTTTTACTCATCGCTGTGTCTATTTGGGTGGGGGGGTGCTCGGGGTCCACACCGTGCCAGGGAATTACACTGGGTTGAGCCGTGTGTGAGGAAGGCAAGCATCCTAACCGCTGTTTTCTCTGGCCCTGAAAGAATACATCGGAGCTGGAGAGAGCTGGAAATGATGAACAGATGCTTTGCATGCAGGCGACCTGCTTCCATTCCCAACGACTTGGAATTCTCTAAGCCAATCAGGGAGCAATCTCTGGGCAGAGCCAGGTGTGGCTGAAAACATACATCAATTTTCTTAAACTAGAAAATTTGGACCAGAGAGACAGTACCTGGGCTACGGGTGCTCATCTTGCACGCATCTGCACAAAGTTTAATGCCCAACACTATATATGGGCCCTTGAGCACCACCAGGAGTTCTCCCTGAGCACTGCTAGATGAGTACCAAACAGTCGAGCGAGAAACACTGAGGGCTGGAGAGACAGGACACTGAGAAGGAGCTTGCCGCATATACGGCCAACCCAAGTTCTACTCCCAGCACTACTTAAGGTCCCCCGAGCCCACCAGAGTGATCCCTATGCACAGAGCCAGGTGTAAACCCTGAGTACTGGCAGGTGTGGCCCCAAAATACAAACAAAACAAAAAAGAATCGAAGCAGAGAGGAGGGGTCAGGGAGGAGTAGGAAGAGGGGAGGCAAACTTCTTAATCCCCGAGAGAACCGATCTAAGAGGGGTTCCGAGCTGAGCCCCTTCCTCAGAGGCCAACGACAGTGTTGTCACTGAGACTCTGGCTGTCCAGGCTGTCTGAGGCCACTTAGCAACACACATCTTCCAAACCCAGCAAACCACGAGCTTATGGTCCTGCCGGAAGTGACATGCAGAATAAAGAGTTTATGGTGCTCAGAACTCGTTTTTAAAGAAAGTTACAGAAATGCCTGGTTTTTTAGCCTCCGCTATATCTAACCTCAACTGAATTCAGAGCACAAAAACCAGAAAATAAGAATTTGTGGAAACTGAGAATTTATGCCAACTTTTATTAGATGATAGGTTGTCAAAAATAATCTCTTCATAATTTAAAATGCAAGAAAAAACTTCTCAATGAGGAGAACAACAAACATGATCAGAAGTGAAGGAAGAAAATGGTCTTTAAACTTAAGACATTCTGAGGGTCAGAGCAATAGCACAGCAGGTAGAGCGTTTGCTTTGCACGCGGCCGACCCAGGTTCAATCCCCAGTATCCCACATGGTCCACTTAGCACTGCCAGGAATAATTCCTAAGTGCAGAGTCAGGAGTAACCCCTGAGGGCGGAGCAATAGCCCAGCGTGTAGGGCGTTGTTTGCCTTGCACGAGGCTGGCCTGTGCCGATCCGGGTTCTATCCCGGCATCCCATATGGTCTCCCGAGAACCGCCAGGAGTAATTCCTGAGTGCAGAGCCAGGAGTAACCCCTGAGCATTGCCGGGTGTGACCCAAAAAAAAAAAAAAAAAAAAGGAGTAACGCCTGAATGTCGCTGGGTGTGACCCCCCAAAAAAAAAAGCAAACTTAAGACATTCTCTCTCTAATTTCAGAAATGGGAATGGAAGCAAAGGATTATCACTGACATATCAAATTAGCAGAGTGCTAACGTGCTCAGCTAGCAGGAGTGTAAAATGGACCACTATAGCAAAACACCCAGATACAAAGCTCAGAACACAGCTCCTAGGTAGCATTTTCGATCATAAAGTTTCAGGAAAACTTTCAGGAGTCAATGTGAGAGTAAAGGGGGAGGGTGCTTGCCTTGCATGTGGCCCACCTGGGTTTCATCCCCAGCATCACATACATGGTCCCCAAACACCACCCGGAGTAAACCCTGAGCACAGAGTCGGGAGTTAGGCCTGAGTACATTTGACTGTGGCTGAAAAAAAGTTCCACCTGGCAATTATAAAGATTAAAACAATGAACAATTGTCAAGGAAAATGTATGTGATAATAAGCACGTCACAGCAAAGCTAAGAAAAACATCAAGAGTACCTATATTCCCATTAAATAACTAGCAATCATCACAGCAGCTCAAAATGGGTCTAATCAACCAAAATGGCGTCATCCCACCTCCACACTAAGTGCGGAAGCTTTACAGTCAGCCGTGTTCCCGGCTGAAAATCACAGACGTGTCTGAATAACAGGATTCAGAGTCGAGGAAACAGGGACATCGAGGGGAGGTCCTCAGTCTAAACAACGATAACAAGAAGGGGCTGGAGCAATAGTGCAGCGGGGAAGAAAGCGGCCTTGCACACGGCCAACCCAGGGTTAACTCCCCAACCCGCCATCCCGTATTTTCTCGAGCATCACCAGGAGTGATTCCTGAGCGCAAACCATGAATGATACCTGAGCACTGCTGGGTGTGACCCACACCATAAATAAATAAAGGCTTGCTTTTATTTTAATGAAAATAGGATAAATAGGGGCTGCCCTATTTATATATAATAGCACAGGATAGGGCAGTTGCCTGTACACAGCAGACCAGGGTTGGATCCCCACTGCCCTATTTATATGTAATAGCACAGGATAGGGCAGTTGCCTTGTCAGCCAGGTTGGATCCCCACTGCCCTATTATATATAATAGCACAGGATAGGGCAGTTGCCTTGTACACAGCAGACCAGGGTTGGATCCCCACTGCCCTATTTATATATAATAGCACAGGATAGGGCAGTTGCCTTGTACACAGCAGACCAGGGTTGGATCCCCACTGCCCTATTTATATATAATAGCACAGGATAGGGCAGTTGCCTTGTACACGACCAGGTTGGATCCCCCACGCCCATAATAAACACAGGATAGGGCAGGCCGCCACAGACCAGGGTTGATCCCCGCCCAAATAAACACGGATAGGCGTTGCCTTGTACACAGCAGACCAGGGTTGGATCCCCACATCCCATAAGGTTCGCCAAAAGTGATTCCTCAGTGCAGAACCAGGAGTAACCCTGAGCACTGCCGGTGTGACACCCCTCCCCAAAAAAGAGCATAAATATTATTTTACTATACATTTTACCATAAAAGCAATACACAAATGTGAAAAAAATTACTGTTATTGTCTTACTTTACCATTCCAAAAATCAGAGTTTACAGTAATGCATACAAAGTTTTTTCCATGACAGAAAGCTATGAAATTTGAACATTTGTTCAAAAATAGCAAAGAAAAATACAAGACCAAAAAAAAGGGAAAAGGAAAAACACAAGACAGACACAAAGACCAATTGTTCAGAAGGTCACCTAATTAGAAAGGACATCCCACTTGAGTGAACATCCCACTTGGCTCAACTGAAGCTTCCTTTTAAATAGACCTACTTGGGGGAGCAGTATTTGAGACCTGTATTTTCTGTGCAATTCTGCAAACCTAAAACAAAAACAAAAAATCTGGGATCAGAGTACAGGGATCAAGTGTATGCCTGGCATGCAGCCCACCCCATTTCAATGCCTGGCACCGTGCGGTCCTGCTCACCCACCCCCACCCTCCCTCCCACCAGCATCGCTGGTTGGAACCCTGTGAGTCCCCAAGCCCCACCATGGTGGTCTGACTCATGTCCAACAATGCAAGGCCAAAACAGCACCAGGTCCTCAGACTCATGTTCTGAACCGCAAAGTCTGTTAACAGAGAATCACTGGGAATGGCTCCAGGCCCCCCACTCTCCCAAAAAATAATAAAATAACTGACCTGAAACAAACTTATTTTTAAAATAAATTTTAAAAAATTAATACATTTTTAAAACTGATTTAAACTTGTGAAAGTCATTTTATTTCACATTAGAAAGCATCCCCTACTCCCTAACCCCTAGTTGGCTAAGCAAGATTTTCAAAGTTCTGGGCTGGAGTGATAGTATAGCAGTATAGCGGGTAGGGAGTTTGCCTTGCACATGGCGGACCCGGGTTCGATCCCCAGCATCCCATATGGTCCTCCGGGCACCGCCAGGAGTAATTCCTGAGTGCAGAGCCAGGAGTAACCTCTGAGCAGCGCCACTCTGACCAAAAAAGTTCAAAAGATTGCATTTTGTGTCAGCTGACAGGTGAAAGTGGGTTTTCCATTTGTCAGGGCATTTTTGCAGGTTCCCTTCATGGAGACAGGTGAGAGGAAATCCTTTCCTTTAAAGATGAACGCATTCCCAATTGTCTTCACAAGCCACAAAATCAGATGATAGCACGCCTCGTTTTCCTATTTATCAGTGGCGCTAGGTAACATTTTAAAGCATAAAATTTAGGGGCAAGAGTGTAGCAAGTAGGGCAGTTGCTTGTACCCACCAACCCGGTTCAATTCCGGCACCCCATATGGCCCCGAGTCCACCAGGGAGTGATCCCTCGACACAAAGCCAGGAGTAACCCCGAGCACCGCCAAGTGTACCCAAAACCAAAATAATAAAACAAAAAAAAATTAATATTTTAAAAATACTGACCCATTTTTTTAATCTTTTGTTTTGACCATTTTAAAAACAGTGTTTTGTGATAAAACACAGGGCAATATAAAGTACTGAAATCATAGCAAACCTTCTTAGAAAGGTCCAAGAATCAAAACTGCAAAAAACATTGCCAAGCAGGAAAAAACCACAAAAAATGGAGAGAAGATGAAAGATTAAACATACCATAAAAATATTGTTCTTGGGTTGGGGGGTGGGGAAAGAAAAAAAAATATTGTTCTTTATTCTTATTTTTCTGTTAAATTTTTCCCAAACATGGGGCCAGAGCAATAGCCCAGCAGGTAGGGCGTTTGCCTTGCATGCAGCCAGCCTATGCTGGCCTGGGTTTGATCCCCGGCATCCCATATGGTCCCCAGAGCACTGCCAGGAGTAATTCCTGAGTGCAGAGCCAGGAGTAACCCCTGAGCATTGCCAGGTGTGAACCAAAAAAGAAAAAAAAAATTTTTTTTTCCCCAAACATATGCCAATAACTAAGAAACGTGTAAATTAATTAATGTCTCTAACAGGAATTACTGAACTAGATTTACAAAAAGTTTTAAACTCTGAAAAAAAAAGTGGGTAGGGCGTTTGCCTCGCACAGGGCCGACCTGGGTTCAATCCCCCGCATCCCATATGGTCCCCCGAAGCACAATTACTCCAGGAGTAACCCCTGAGCATTTCTGGATGTGACCCAAAAAAACAAACAAAAATAATTAATTAACTAAATTCCAAAAAGATTCCTATTTGCCAGGCCTAAGGAAAGCTGAAAATAAAGCTAGAAACGAATCCGGTCACTGAGGAAGGGCCCAATCTCAAAAGCAGAGCAGTGCCGCAGACAATCTGTCCAGGCACAGTCTCCTACCCCCACGGTATAGGCTGGGCCCCAGGCCTCTGGCACTGCTGTGAGCTCACCATCCCCCCAGAAGCAAAGCAACAAGCACCTTTAGGCTCTAGCTGACTTGGAGCATTAATCAGCACATCATTGTGATAACACTACTGCCTGAGAAAGGTGTGGGTGTGTGTGTGTGTGTGTGTGTCAAAATGGAAGAAATACATTTTCAAATCATAATCAAATACAGTAAGACCCTATACGGAGGAGGAGTTATGTTTCAGAGAAGAGGCCAGTGTGAGAGTGAAGCAAGCAGGCCTCAGACGTACAGGCCGTAACCTACCACTGAACACAGCCCGGCCCCGATAAGGACAAATAGTTGGAAAAACAAAAAACAGGGGCTAGGGGCCGGAGTGATAGCACAGCAGGTAGGGCATTTGCCTTGCACGTGGCCAACCCGGGTTCGATCCCGGCATCCCATATGGTCCCCGAGCACCACCAGGAGTAATTCCTGAGTGCAGAGCCAGGAGAAACCCCTGAGCATAGCAAAAAAAAAAAAAAAAAAAAACCATGGGCTAGATAGTACAGCGGGGAGGGCATTTGCCTTGCATGTGGCCAACCCAGGTTTGATTCCCAGTAGCCCTATGGAGCCCTGAGCCCTGCCAGGAATAGTTCCTGAGTGCAGAGTCAGGAGTAACTCTCCTGAGTATCACTGGGTGTGACCTAAAACAAACAAATAAATAAATACTGAATTTTAACAAGAAAAAAAAGAAAAACTTATTTGGACCATCAAAAGACACTGATTGGGGCTGGCGATAGCCCAGCGGGTAGGGCGTTTGCACCGGCCAGCCTCTGTCGGCCGGGTTCGATCCCGGCATCCCATATGGTCCCCGAGCACCACCAGGAGTGATTCCTGAGGCAGCCAGGAGTAACCCCTGAGCATCCCCGGTGACCCAAAAACAAAAAAAAAAAAAAAAGATTAACTCCTAAAGTTTCAGGGAAAAAAAGGGAAAACTCTTCCAGAAGGAAAATCTGAAATGAGACTATTAAGGAAAATAAAAAGCGTGAACTTGTTACTATTTTTCATCCACTTACTTCGTGAAAACACAATGTCTAATGTCAGACTGATAAGGTCACACAAAACACATAGATAACAGGCAACACTAGCCTTAAGTTAGGAGGCCAAAACTAGGAGCACTCTACAGCTGTTAATGTTCCAGAGTAAGCCAGCTGGGGACGCCATTCACATCCTTGGTCAGGACGCACACACATTCCCAGGGCAGGGCTGGAGACACGGTCCGTGGCAGCCACTGCCTGCCTTGCATGAAGCCGATGCAGTTTTGATCCCTAGCACCTGCTAGAGTTGCCCTAAGCACCACCAGGAATAATTCCTAAGTGCAGAGTCAAGAATAATCCCTGAGCATAACCTGGTGTGTCCCCACCTCCAAAAAAATTATTGTCTAAGATAAATGTGAAATAACACATAGAGATTAAGAACTGCCAATGGGCAGCAAGGAAAAACGAAGTTACACTTATCAACAAAAAATGATCACACACACAAAAAAGACAATATACAATATAAGTAATTAAGTTTGTTGGGTATCCCATATTCCCCAGCACCACCAGGAGTAATTCCTGAGTGCAGAGCCAGGAGTAACCTCTGAGCATCACCCTAAAAGCAAACAGAAAACAAACAAACAAACAAAAAAGACCAAAAAAAAAAGAGTTTGTTGGGTGGGGCAAAGCCATAGAACAATGGGTAGGTTGTTTGCCTTGCATGAAGCCTATGGGTTTGATCCCCAGCATCCCATATGGTGTCCTGAGCACTGCCAGGAGTAATTCCTGAGTGCAGAGAGAGCCACAAGTAATTGTGTGACCCAAAAAGCAAAAACTTTTAAAAAGTTTATTGGATTGTTTATATTGCGACCCATTCATATATATAATACACACATGCAAACTACTTGGAGAAGAAAAAAAAAGTAGTTCACCGACTGGGTGCTGGAGCGATAGTACAGCAGGTAGGGCGTTTGCCTTGCACAAGGCCAACCTGGATTCGATCTCCAGCATCCCATATGGTCCCCTAAGCACCGCCAGGAGTAATTCCTGAAGTGCAGAGCCAGGAGTAACCCCTGAGCATTGCTGGATGTGATACAAAAAGAAGAAAAAGGGGCGGAGCAATAGCCCAGCAGGTAGGGCATTTGCCTTGCACGCGGCAGGCCCATGCTGGCCGGGTTCGATCCCCAGCATCCCCATATGGCCCCCGAGCACTGCGGGAGTAATTCCTGAGTGCAGAGCCAGGAGAAACCCCTGAGCATTGCCAGGTGTGACCCAAAAAAGCAAATAAATAAATAAATAAATAAATAAATAAATAAATAAATAAATAAATAAATAAATAAATAATTAAAAAAAAAGAAAAAAATTCACCATCTGAAGCAGAATCAGTTCATTCCGGAAACCCAGGCTTCTGGGATGCCTATAGTACGTCCTGCCCAGCCCCGATGCCTGCTCAAGTGAGCAACTCTGAAACACTTCCTGCTCGGGCATCTCAGACGCTTTCCAGTACTACTGCCCCAGCCCCAACACTGCGGTTTCTTTATTAACTACAGAGCAGTGGTTGTTTCCTTTTCTCTAGGTTTCTGCTGCCTCCACGGCCGAAAGCATGCAGCAGGCATGCTTAGGGTAGGTTTTTCTCCCTGCACAAAACAACGCCGCAGAAGCCCAGTACTTTCTTGG
Source organism: Cryptotis parvus (assembly GCA_021461705.1). NCBI lineage: Eukaryota > Metazoa > Chordata > Mammalia > Eulipotyphla > Soricidae > Cryptotis > Cryptotis parvus. The sequence continues at coordinate 66,622 of JAJIBD010012252.1, forward strand.
TGCAACATTCAACTGCTGAGTCTTTTTTTCTTTTTTGGCACCCAATTCTAGAATCACATCTGTGCAGGCCTAGTATTTACTTTCCCGTCCTCATATTCCTTACAGGGTTCATATGAAACTGTGGATACGAGCCATATACCAAGCAAGCATAGTTAGAAACCCAAGATCCAGTATTTGCTTAGGCTTTTTCCTTCTTCTTTTAGGATTTTTCTGTTACAGCTGGTGGTGCTGGGGGTTGCTCTCAATGGTGCCTGAAAAACCACATGAGGCCAGGGATCCAACTGGGGGCCTCCTGCCCGCAAAGCTGGAACTCCAACCAACTGAACACTCATTCAGACTCCCAAAGAAAGGTGTCAACATTGAGTTTTATGGGAACTGCATGCTTATTTTTCTGCATCCTATTTCCAACTTTTTGTGAAATCAGGACACAAACTCTTAAGGAGGAACCGCAGGTAGAGTTGCGCCAGCAGTGAGCCCCTGCATGGGACCAACCGCGATTTAATTCCAGGCATCACCCCCACCCCCCCCCCCCGGTTCCCTGAACACTTCCACGAGTGAACCCTGAGCACAGAGCCAGAAGTAAGCGCTAAACCCTGCCAGATGCGGCCCCAAACAAAAGTTTATGTAGCAGGACCGGGCGATAGTCCAGAGAGTAGGGCATTTGCCTTGCACATGGTGGGCCCATGCAGGCCCGGGTTCGATCCCGGCATCCCATATGATCCCCGAGCACTGCCAGGAGAAACCCCTGAGCATTGCGGGGGTGTGACCTAAAAAAGAAAAAAAAAGTTATGTAGCAAAATGAAATGAAACGCAGTCTCTCCTGGACTCTCGCTTCCCTTACTCACCTCTCTTCTCTCCAGCCTCCAGCACTGCCACTATCCAGCAAACTGTCTCCAGCCCCTCCTCTTCCGCCCCAAGCACCGCCTCCTCTGCCTTCAGCTCCTCCTCTTCCAGCCTGTCCCCTGCCTAGGCTTTCCTACCAAAGCAACTTTTTGTCAAGGTTTCCTCCTTTTTAATTTATTTTGACAAATTCTAATCTCTGTTTTCCTGTCCTTACGAGTTTCGTAAAACACATGCTGAAATACTTGTCAATAATTTGGAATCTGAATAACCACGGAAGAGAGATTGAACACACCAGAAACATGACTGCTACGCCCCATAGGGGCCCCTGAGCCCTAAACGCAAGCTCTGGGCACAGCTGGGAGGCGGCCCCAAAACGGGGGAAAGATGTCCCTAGCAGGTGGGGGTGAAGCACAGCCTACAGAGAACAGCCCGGCCCTTGAGGTCGGTCCTAATGGACACGGATGCGTCCCAGTGAGCTCCACACAGCTGCACCTGTGTGGCCCTAGGCCCGGCAACAAGAGGGAAGGGAAGGATATTTTTTTTAAATGACATAGTTATAAAACTTTTTAAACTGTCAGAGCAACAGTATAGTACACTACTTGGTGTTCACTTGCCCTGCACATGGCCAACCTGAGTTTGATCCCTGGCACCACCAGGAGTGATCCCAGTGGGAATCCAAAGCGATGACACAAAGGGTAGGGGCGCTCGCCTTGCACTGACGGGGGTTTAATCCCTGGCACTCAAGATGGTTTTCCCAGCACCTCCAGAGTACAGAACCTTAGTCCAGAGCCAGGGAGTAACCCCTGAGCATCACTGGGTCTGGTCCTAAAATAAACCAAAACAAAACAACAGATACCCAGCCTCTGCGTAGCAATGCACAGCACATCTCACTAAGCCCTGGTGGAGATGCGCGTGCATAAAACATTCCTCAGTGTCTCAGGAGAGCCAAAGCAGACCACTCTGAGAAGGGACGGCACCGGTGAGCAGACTTTGCTTTGAAGTGGGATGTGTAGGGATTCTGGGGAAATGAGACGGGAAAGGAAGTGGAAAAGGCCAGAGACCTTAGTCGGGAAGGGGAGACTCCAGAACTGCCCTCCGAGAGAAGCAAGTGCTTGGTGGCAAGAGGACCAGGGTGCAGAAGAGACTGTGCCAAGCAGGCGATTGCACCAGGTCAGCAGAACGGTTCTGGAAACCTGACAGCAACAGGCAGAGGACAGTCAGGCCTGAGCAGGTCACAGCTGGGAGGGTCCAGGCACAAAGGCCCAAGAACAGTCGCAGGCCTGAGCAGGTGACGGCTGAGAGGGAGGCGCGACCTCACCACTCGGGACAGAGAGCTCTGTGCCAGACACCGCCATGGCTGAAACTCTCCGTTTCTGGACTCCAGGGGGGGGGTTCTCAAGCAGGGCTAGCCCCTCCCTACAACACTGCAGACTGAAGACAACTCTGGGCACAGCGCAGACCTGCAGCTCAGCACCCTGGCACTGCACTGAGCCCACACTGCTGCCTCCCTAAGCAGGCGCTGGCCGGCAAGAGGGCCAAGGAGGAGCCGCACTCTAGTTCTGTTCTAAAACAGGGACCAAGCCTTAAAAACCTTAAAGAAACACGCCATCATCTTAATGAGCTAAGAGGTGATACCAAGCACACCACGAATCTTAGGACTTGGGGGCGGGTGATAGTACAGTGGGGGAGGGCATTTGCCTTGCATGTGGTGATCCGGGCATCCCATATGGTCCCCGAACACCGCCAGAAGTAACACCCGCATCACAGGTTGTGGCCTTGGGCCTCCCTAAGCAGGAGCTTTATATATTTATATATATAAATTTTTTCTAAATAAATATACTTATAAATTTATAATAAATTTTATTTATAAATATATAAATATTTATAAATATATAAATGTTTATTTATAAATATATAAATATTTATTTATATATAAATTTATATATATGTATATATGTATGTATGTATATATGTATGTATGTATATATGTGTATATATATATATATATATATATATTTCGTATAGAAGGAGGGGACCGCACTCTACTCAGGTTTACTCTTAGCTCTGTACTCAGCGATCTCTCCTGACAGGCTCATGGTATCAAACCTGGCCAACCAAGTACAAGGCAAGCATCCTACCTCTCCAACCCCAAAAACCTTTTTAAAGCTACATCCCATCACAAATTTTTAAAATAAAATCCTCTTCCTCTCTTGCCATCTCTTGTTCAAAAAACTTAGGCTCCAAGTACTGAGTGACGCCTGATTATCCTCCTCCTGTGACCCTACAGCAGCGAATCATCTCACTCAGCCTCGGCTTTTCATGGCCTGCTGCAAGCTGAGCCCCCTCAACCCTGCGGCTGTCTGAAACACTCAGTATTTTCTCTGACGCTCTGGGTCTGGGTCTGCCTCCCTCCCTCCAGCCTGTCACCGAGTCACCTGCTCGGAATCCCCCCCCACTCCCCCAGCTTGGCACTCCACAACTGACCACAATCCACCCTCCCCGCAAACCCCAATTTGTTTTCCCTCTGCTCCCCTCAGGAATATCCTTTTACAACAAAATGAGTTATTCTGGGACAGGCAAACAACTTTTCCAGATCAGAGAAATCAGATGCCACTTGGGCTTCACTCAGATAAAAGATATGCTTTCAACTCAGAACAGTAATAAGGGATCAACTTAAAGGGACCTCTTAATCCACAGTGACTTTCAGTGAGAACATCCCTCTCCACCGTCCCACTCTCCAAACTCTCTCCAGACCCTTCAAGTCTACCATCTTCTCTAGTACAGTGGCTAGAGTCAACTCAGGTTCGATCCCCAGCACCTCATAAGGCCCTGCCAGCCGTGATCCTGAGTGTAGAGTCAGGAGTGAGGGAGTGAGTGAGTGAGTGAGTGTGAGTGAGTGAGCGTGAGTGAGTGAATGAGTGAGTGAGGGGAGTGAGTGTGAGTGAGTGAGTGAGTGAGTGTGAGTGAGTGTGAGTGAGTGGTGAGTGGTGAGGTGTGGTGAGTGAGTGAGGTGTGAGTGAGTGAGGTGTGAGTGAGTGAGTATGAGTGAGTGAGTGAGTGAGTGTGAGTGAGTGAGAGAGTGAGTGAGTGTGTGAGTGAGTGAGTGAGGGAGGGAGGGGAGGGAGTGGAGGGGAGTGAGTGAGTGGAGGTGAGTGAGTGAGTGGAGTGAGTGAGTGAGTGAGTGAGTGAGTTGAGTGAGTGATATTGAGAAGCCCCATCCAGCATGGCTGAGGTATTGTGCCCAGAAAACACAGAATTAGGGTCAGAGAGGCTAGAACAGTGGGCTAAGGCGCTGCTTGCCTTGCACATGCCCAAGCCAAGTATGATCCCTGGCACGCCATATAGTCCCCAAGCCCTGATAGTGATCCCTGAGGAGAGCCAGGAGTAACCCAAGCACCGCCAGCTGTGAGCCCCTGCTTCCTCGAACAGCAGAATCAGAACGCCAGACCACATGTTTCTGCAAGCAACCCTAATGAACCAAAGGAGGCTGGTTATCAATAGCTACTAGAATCACAAAGGAAACCAGACCTATGGGTCCTCAGATGAAGGTAGGAACCATCACATAAGAAAACTGATCAGGAAAGTTAAGGGGCAGCTGAATCTGATCACACATCTCACGCATCTGGAAATAGACGATTTACAAACCTGTTTAAAGCTCAAGGACACAACAAAATTCAGTCTGTGAGGGAATTCTACACAACCCATGACCAGCTTCCACACTAAATAAATAAGATAAAAAGGAGGGCATCTGGAGTGGAAACAGTAACATGTACCTGCCCCGCACGCCAAGCCCCAGGTTAGATCCCAGCACCCCGTCTGGTGGCCGGATCTTGAGCACAGAGCAGGAAGAAGCCCGAAGCAACCCCAGGTGTGCCGCTCCTCCCAGCAAGAAAGGAAAGGAGGGCAGAACCTGGGAAGGAAGAAACTCTGAGGGGCTGCAGAGGCGGTGGGGGGCAAGGCGCCTTGGTGCAGCCAACCGGGCAGATGGGTCCTCCAAGCACCCCGCGAGTGATTTCTAAGCACAGAGGCCCGAGTAACCCCACGGACCACAGAGTGTGCTTAACCCCAACACTAAGAGTTTTATTATTCAACTGCTAGTTATTTTTAGGTGTTAATTATTTTTAATTATTATTTTAATTATTTTAATTATTAATTATTTTTAATTATTTTCAAGTACAGCTTAGAGACAGAATCATAGTATTTATAAAAGAAACCAGGAATCCATTGGCAGGATCCCAGTTATGCCTAAAGTCTATTTACAAGAAGTGGGTGACAAAAGAAATGAGACTGGGGGGCTGGAGCGATAGTCCAGTGGGTAGGGCATTTGCCTTGCAGGGCAACCCGGGTTCAAGACCCAGCACCCCATATGGTCCCTGAGCACCGCCAGGAATAATTCCCTGATTGCAGAGCCAGGAGTAAGCTCTGAGTATCGCCAGGTGTGACCCAAAGAGCAAAGAAAGAAGAGGGAAGGCAGGAAGGCAGGAAGGCAGGGAGGAAGGAAGGAAGGGAGGGAGGGAGGGGAGGGAGGGAGGGGAGGGAGGGAGGAAGGAAGGAAGGAAGGAAGGAAGGAAGGAAGGAAAGGAAAGGAAGGAAGGAAGGAAGGAAGGAAGGAAGGAAGGAAGGAAGGAAAGGAAGGAAGGAAAGGAAGGAAGGGAAGGAAAGGAAGAAAGGAAAGGAAGGAAAGGAGAGGGAGAGGGAGGGGGAGGGAAGGGAGAGGAAGGGAGGAAGGAAGGAAGGGAAGGAAGGAAGGAAGGAAAGGAAAGGAAGGAAGGAAGCTGATCACGTGCTGCTCAACACTGACGCTAAGAGGTGGGTATTGAGTGGCTCTTAAACTCTTCTCTGCACAACTGCAAGGGCAATTTTTCTTTGGATAGAAAGTGGAGGAACCAGAGGTAGACATGTGGCCAGATCTGAAATTTGGCATCTCCCCTGAACACCTCCAGGAAAGGTTCCTGAGCAGAGTCGGGAATAACCCTGAGCATCTCTGGTGTTTCCCACAAAAAAAAACATGGAAAGGGCAAAGGAGGACTGAACTCACTGCAGGCAAGCAGGCAGGAGGGGAGACAAGACAGACTGTGGAAGAGACTGGCGCACAAAGGGCTGCGCGGCACAGGCAGGGACCACGGGGTCAGGCGGAGTCCAGCCACACAGGGTCTACCGTAGGAAGAGCAAGAGGCCCCCGGGCCCGACAGAACACACTGCCACAAAGACATCTCAAAGGGCTGAAGGGCAGCTTCCTTCCCACGCGGAGACCAGCCCTCAACCCAGCCATGGCCTAACCACCCAAAGCACTGTCAGAAATGAATGCTGAGCACCAAGTTCGGGCAGCCTCTGAGCCCCGCCAGTTGTAACATGAAAGCAATAAAGGAGCACACACAGCCCAGGGTCAGCTCCTGGCTCCGGCTCCCTTTCCTCGATGCTAAAAAGGGCTAGAGAGGGCTGGAGCAACAGCACAGCGCAGGGCGCTTGCACATGGCAGATCCAGGATGGATCCCTGGTATCCCACCCACATGGTTCCCTGAGTAACGCCAGGAGTGATTCCCTAGGTGCAGAGTCAGTAAGTCCTAAGCACTGCCAGGTGTGCCGCCCCCAAAAAAAAAAGGGGAGGGCCAAAGAGGCAGCACTGAGGCTACGGCATTTGCCTTGCTCCTGACCAACCTGGTTCAGTCCAGGAACCACATGTGATTCCTACACATGCCTCCAGGGTCACTCCGAGCACAGAGCCACCAATAACCCCTGAGGCACCACTAGGTGCAGCCCTAAATAAATGAGATAAAAGGTTTCAGCGTCTGTCTTCAAGGTCTTTTGGGAAAACTGAGTTCCAACCATTACACAACACACACTTCAACAAGGCACTGTGCACTCCACAATGTACACACAGTACAGGGAAACAGGCCACCAGAAGAAGTCATCTGGCCTGCACCTTCAGAACCAGCTGGGAACTGCGGTGACAGGCACCTGGCCCTCAGGAGTGCCGCACTGAGGCAACATCTCCCAGCACCCCTTCCCAGGCCAGAGTTCCCACACAGTGAAATGGGGCCTGAGGTGGCTCCCTCCTGCTCTCTCACCTGCACCCCTGACAGAGGCCTCCCTCACCACCCCACCCCCCACCCCTGGGCCGGCACAGAGCTCCTGAGCTGAAGACAGCAGGAAACAGGTCAACTGGAGGCTAAGCTGAAACTGCGGGGCCTGGGCTGTCCAGCAAACTGGCGGCAGACAGGCCCAAGCAGGGCTTCAGGCCAGCAGGTGCTCAGGCCCCCATTCTGCGGCCAGGGAATGGGAGGCAGCAGCAGGGGCGTGGCTGACCGGGCGTGGACACTGGCTTCTAAGTGCTGCACAGCAGCTGAGCCAACAATGGGTCCTCCTGAGGGCCAGTCCACAGGGCTGCGGTTTCCGTTTTTATTTTCTTAAACTCTGGCTCTGGGGCCAGCACACTGCTGAGGGGGTCATTCCTGGAGGTGCTGAGGCAGAAGGGGCCCATCCTGGAGGATGTCCCCCGGCCTGAAAGCAGGTTTCCCAACGCACAGAAGCCACATTCAACGCAGAATCTCCTTACGTGCTCCTAAAGTTTCATTTTAATCTCTCCGAGAAACAACCCCAGAACAATGTTACCTTGAAGCACAAAGTTATAAATAGACCCTCAAAAGTTTAAACGGGGGGTCTTACAGTAGACAGAAACATCAGAAGAAGCTATTTCTTTGTCTTCCCCTGAGCCATCTCTATTTACTGACAATTATGTAACATGGTTTTTATAATCTTAAGTCCTAGAAACAGGATTCAGGCTCACAGTGACAGCACAGCGGGTAGGCCTTTGCCTTGCACAGCTGAGGTGGGGCCGATCCCCAGTAACCGCGTGGTGACCCCCAAGGACACCAGGAGTGACCCCATGAGCACAGAACCAGGAAAATGCCCTGAGCAAGGCTGGGTGTGGGCCTACCCCCAGAAAATTAAATAATAGATAACTTTTTAAAAGCAGGACTCGCTAAATGGAAACCTGATTTACCGCGGTCACTGCCTTTC
>JAJIBD010012253.1:0-64156 GCA_021461705.1 Cryptotis parvus
TTTTAGGCCACAAATCTCAGGCAGCTCCTAAAAGACTTTGCAACTAGGATCCAGTATAGTACCCAGACCTTGGAGGAACTCCTCGAGGTTCAATTCCTTGGGATCTTTACCAACTCTTACATCAGTGCTCTTTACTTGTTTGTAATTTTCAAAATGGAATTATATTGCAAAGAAGCACTCTTTCAGAGAAGTCTGGAATCTCAGACTCAATGCCCCGCTGCTCAATTCAACAACAAACTGTAGACATTTACCAAGAAAGTTAAAATTACAACAGAGATATTGCAGAAAAAGTCAGAAGATTGATGATTTCTCTTAATTCTTAATAAAATTTAACATGTTTGCAGAGACACACTTGTGATTATTCTGATCAGTAGCAGTTAACACAGCTTAATGAATGTACAAGCATTCATTTATTACTGAGGCTACTGATGAACAGAATAGATCATCACACTGTGGAATGGAAATAACACCTAGTTCAACTGTGATTCTCTGCTTGTAGAAATGATCCGCAGAAAAAGTAACAGTCACTACAGAGATACACCAGTAATGCTCAACCAAGTGAGCAGAATCTATATCATGGGGAGGGAAGCAGCTATAGAGCACCAGATGTTTGCTAATTATTTTCAAATAAAATTGAGTAGTCTGAATTTTAAACAAAGATAATCTGGCAGAATAAAATACTGTTTTTTTCTTAACTTATATAAGAAGAAGCAATAAATCCCTCTAGCATTCTCTAATAATGGTCTCTCTCCAAACTTACCTTTAGTATAAGGTCTTCCTTCCTTCATCTCTGGTCATTAAATTAGTCTCTATTGGTTGGCTCCAGCGTTCTGCAGATTCTACTCCTCTGTCTCCTCTACTGCTCCTGCTCCAAGCACATTGCACCTCATTGTATGTTCTGGTTCTTGACAATTCTTTTGATTTGTTGTAAAATAGCTTAGGACATTCTACCTCAAGACTGAAGGACAGTTATAATAGATGGTTCCTCCAAGAATATAGGAATAATATTAACCTGAATGTATCATAATTTGGGGCAGAAACCCCATAATTCACATGAAATTCTCCTTTTCCTCTTCCTGTGATATAAATGGATTCTGGAAAAGCAAAGATCATCTTCTTTCAGAGAAGATAATTAGTGAAATCACAGAATCAGGACAGAATCAATGCTTGTATAATTGAAATAAACTTCATTACATTAATAAGATACATGCTTTAATTTTTTAATACATGGGTTTCTCTTATGGAATAAAGTGCAACAAATGAAACATATTTGCAGCTTATGCTATGAATTTTAATTCATAGAAATTATTCCTGAACTCTATAAAAGATCATATATTAGTTTAATTATAAGATACTAAGTGCATATTGCTTCCATCAAAGATAAAGGAAAATATGTGGAAATTTTTAGACATTGTTGTCAATTAGATGAAAAAGATCATGTATTCAGGTTATATTCAGGTTGTCTATAATGTTCATAAATAGACTATTTCTATCATTTATTGTTGGTTATATGCTGAGATATTTAGCCAGGGGTTATAAGCATAGAAAAGCAGATCTGTCACAAATAGAAGTTTAGGTCATAGGAAACAAAGTATAAGGATTAATGAGAGCCTATAAAGAATTTGAATGAAACAAAGAATTGAGCACTAAATAAATTTCTAGTTGGGGAGTTAAAAGAAACATAAGATTTAAAAAATGGAGTCACAACTAGCACAAAAGAGTAGCTTCTTTTTGCTTTTGCTTTTTTGGGTCATACCTGGTGATACTCAACTTACTCCTGGTAGGGCTCAGGGAGCCATATAGGGTATCAGGCACTGAATATTGGCAGGCCATATGCAAGACCAGTACGCTGTTGTTCTATCTCTCTGGCCCATCTGTCCTATCTCTCTGGCCCAGAGACTGTTTCTTGAGTTGGTGGCACTGGGCGCCACCAGAGCCATACTTGACATCCAACCCAACTGTCCTTAGCGGCCACTGTGAGTAAGGGCAGGATATAGAGGGGCAGAAATCAAATTCAGAGCTTTGCACGTGATAGACATAGACTCTACCACTCCAACTATATGCCCCTCCCCTGAATTTGGAATCATTCATTCATAATCCCAAATGAATTATTTGGGAAAATAAAAAAAGTTAAATGGTGGGGAGGCCAGAGCTACAGCAGGTAAGCCACTTGCTGTGCATATGGCTGACCTGTGTTCAATGAAAAGATGTTCATTTATTTGAATAAAAATATATTGCTGGAGCACTGTGATAGCTGCCTTTTGCGTTTCATCCTCAGTACTTCTGAAATTAGACGATGTCCATGAGATTCAAGCAGCTCTCTAAAGTCTGTGCTGTCTCCCTTGGCTCTGTAGGTAAATAAAACTGCTCACCTGCAGTTCTAAGTGTTTCTCCCATTTTTTACGTGTTTCTTCTGCTCTTTCTTAATCTTTCGCTTACAGTGATGCAATTTTACAATCCCTACTCATTGGTTTATTCTCCTGTAATACCTTTTCTTTCTTCTTGAAACAGCCTATTTATTACAAATTGTTTATTAATCCACCTGCACGGCAGAGCCTGGCAAGCTACCCGTGTTGTATTTGATATGCCAAACACCAGTAACAATTATATACCTCATTATCATGACCTGATGGAATGGTTTGAGGATCCTTATGTTCCTGGAACAAGCAGATGCCATTGGGCTCTACTTGCATGAGACAGGACATATGGGGATGTTACTGGTGCCCGCTCGAGCAAATTGATGATGAACGGGAAGACAGTGATACATAATATACCCTGAGTGATCCTTGCAGGGATGATACCTGACTGCAGACTCAGGAATAAACACCATGCACAACTTTATGTGCAAAAACAAGACAAAATAGCAATAATCAAAAATGCATGTGAAGGAAGAAATTTTGGAGACAGGAAGTTCAGCAGAGAGATGTTGTATTTATTCCAGAAGAGGAGGTAGAAGTGAAGAAAAGGATGGAGGAAGAAAAAGGACTGGAAGAGGAAATTAGAACTGAAGCAGTTCTGTTGTCAAGAGATCAGATTACCTCTGAGATCCTTTTCACTTTTCCAAAGACTCAATCTGTTTTGAGCTTGTTTTCAAGTTAATTTTTTGTTTGTTATTACCAATTGCATCAATAAAGGAGTGATGTAGCACCCCACCCATGTATTAAGGCCCTCCTCACAGAAAACATGTTTTCAGCATACCTGGGCGGTTGAGAAACTGCGGTGGGTATCGATGATCCGCTTTTATGGCTGGCGTGTGAGTTCATCCAAACTCTCATGAAAAATATCTGAAAGAGATGATGATTAAGATAATTTAGTGTCATTGTTTTGTGCCAGGTCCTTGATTTTGAGCTACTTGGACGAGGAGTGTGCATTTCAGAATATAAAGGTGAAAAGATTTCTTTAGTGTTTTGGTATAGATTTCATACAATGACTGAAATCATAGTGACATATGCCCAAGTCAAAGAGCTTGAATATTTTGCTCATAAAAGCAAAATACTTGTGATAGAAGTTAATATCTGAGGAATTAGCTGTTTCCTTTGGCAAAAGAAAAAACAGGAACTTAAAATGTTTCATAGTATTTTGGAGATTTCATTTTTTCAGTATGTGATGGTGTTAATTTACTAGAAGTCTGGGGACTGAAGATCAATTAAGGTAACATTTTTGGGCTTATTTCACTTTAGTTCATTTTCAGCTTTTACAAAACAAAAATATTGAAATATATTAAAATGATAATACGTAAGGCAGCAATATAAAACAACCAGCTGCATTCAATTTTGGAATTAGGATTTTAAAAAGGACAAACTGTTAAATTCTAGTTGTTCTTTTAGAACAACACATTGGAAAAGACTCACTTGCTGTTAAATCCAGAGTTTAAGTTTTCAGAAAATAATTACTGTTCCACCTTCAAAGTCCACTGAACACATGTTTGAAGCCTAACATATCTCTGGTAGTAGGTGAACTGGTCGGATGCAATAAAACAAAACCTTGAGAAGTAATTATTGTTTTCCTTTTTCAAAAACTATTTTATTATACTATCATGAGCTATACAATTACAAAGATGTTCATGTTTGGGTTTTGGTCATACAGTGTTCCAACACCCATCCCTCCACCAGTGCCCATTTCCCACCACCAATGTCCCCAATTCCCTCTCTCCCTTAGATTGCCTCTATGGCAGATTCTTTCTCTTCTCTCTCTCTCTCTCTCTCTCTCTCACCATTGTGAAGTAATTAAACAGAAGGCACTCCCTTTTCCGTTGAGGATTCTCTATCTTGAATCAATATCTCATCCATCTCTCCTCTCTCACAACCCCTAGGAAACATCATACGCCTGAAATATGACTGTCCTTTTCTGTTATTTGGAACTGAGCATTTGAAGTCCATAAACTGTGAAGTCACAGTCATGCTACTAAACCAGGTATAAATTAGTAATTTCAAGATAGCACAGCATATTTATAGTTAATCCCTTTTTAATTCCAGTGAGGTTTAACTTAATCTGTGTTAAATTTGTCCTGATTTACCAAAACATGGTTTTTCTAGAACTTCTTTTTAAAAAATCATTCCGAATAAATTTTTTCATTGAAAAGTGTCTAAATTCTGTTCCCTGGGATTTAATGCAAGATTTTCCATTTTCTGACTCCATTATTTCAGATTTAACAAATATTTAAATAAACTTGTAAATAATTCTCTTGACCATCTCTCCAACCAACTGAATGTTGACTTTTCTCTGAGGGGCAAAGTATTTTACTTCATGGTACATTCTTTTTCTTTTTTTTAAAATACTTTATTATACCACCATGAGATACACAATTACAAAAATGTTCATAAGATGCTCATATTTGGGTTTCGGTCATACAGTGTTCCAGCACCCATCCCTCCACCAGTGCCCATTTCCCACCATCAATGTCCCAATTCCCTCCCCCATCCCCTAGCCTGCCTCTATGGCAGGTTCTTTATTTCTTTCTCTTTCTCTCTACTTCTTTCTCTTTTCCTACCCTTCTGCATTGTGGATTACAATACATACATTAAAATGATGTCATGTGTATCTTTTTGCTTGTATTTAATGCTCAGTTCTAGGTTGGTATTAGTACTTTTGACAATTATTGACACACTGTTCCATTCTCTGTCTTACCTAGCCTCTGATTCCCACACGTTTGTGATAATTTCCACCTTGACAAGACCTCTTGATCCATGCTTCACTGGACCTTGGATATTGGTATCATAATATGCACTGTACATTCTTTTTATTTCAGATTTTTTTTCTTTTTGGGTCACATCCAGAGATGCTCAGGGGGTACTCCTGGCTCTTCACTCAGGAATTACTCCTGGCAGTGCTTGGGGGACCATATAGGATGCCCTGGATCAAATCTGCGTCTGCTGCCTACAAGACAAATGCCCTACCCGCTGTGCTAGTGCACAGATCCCCTGTATTTCAGGTTTCATTCTTTAATTATGTTCTATATTTTTTAAAAGCCCAAGGAACATCGCATATTTCACAGTTACTACAATCCAAAGGGCCAGTTGAACTTTACTCCTAGAACTCAATTTGGTCTCACTTTGTGTTGCATAACCTGTCCAGCAAGCAATCTCTCCAGCCCACTAGTGATTTCCTAAGTTGATGTGGATCAAAATATTGCTAGATCAATAGTCTCTCCTTTCCTCTTCCCTCCATGATGACTTAGGAACCGAAAGAAATGGACTGAACAGCGGTAGAGGAGAGCCTCTACAGTTAGTGGTGATTCCTGACAAAATTTCTAGGTGTCTGCGACTAAATCACATTTGTCCTCCACTACTGGATCTCTCTGGGAAGATAATGTGCTTGCCTTCCTGAATTCTGTACCAGGAATAATACTACAATGATTTCAGTTCCTCCTCTCTCCAGTGATGGAGATATCACACTGTTTTTAATGACTATATAAAGCCTCACATCTTTTAAGGAACTTAGTGTCTTTCCAATCCAGGTCCACTAGCCAAAAAGGAAATTATTCTCAAAACTTCTCAGCCTGAAGCTAGTTCTGGGATTCCCAAGCACCACGAGGAATTGTTCCTATAATCAAAACTAAAGTTCACTTCAATCTGTGGCACTGCCTGTTTCCCCAGGCATGGTGGGAGTTACCCCTGAGCACAGAGTGAGAAGCAACCCTCAGCATAACCCAGAGTGGCCCAAATCTGTCATCACACCCCTGGTCAGATTGAAAAAGATGAGAACTGAGAGCAAGGTGAAGGCATCGTTGCATGGAAACTACCTTCAAATTCTCCACTTCATCCCTAAATTCAAATTCTTGTTTATTTTTTTGGCCTAACCCCCCCAAATACCTTAATCTGATAGCTTGTTTATTAGTTTTGGCAATTCCTTCTTCATCCATCAAAGTGACTCACAGGCTTCAGGGTTCAAATGAGAGGGGTTATAAAGGAAAATATGTGTTAATTGATGTGTTTAAAATGTATGCTGTGGTTTTAGTTGAGGTTTATAATGAAAGCTAGTAAGATTACTGGTGAAAATGCTGGTGAAAATAAAGGAACGCCATAGCAGTCAATGAAATGATTAAGAAGGTACATAAGTTTCAAGAGGAATGATTAGTTTTGGCTCTACTCGTTTCTAATTTGAAGGAAATAGGTGGGGATTCTGGAATAAATTGTCACATAACAAAAAACTTGTGGCACAGGAGAAACTCTGGAGTAGAGAGCCAGGGCCTCATTTTGCATAGAGAACCAAAAGCAAAATCTACGAAGAGAATGGCAGAAAGAATATTTGCAGAGAAAGGAAGCCATAAATTCACTTGGTACTAATAGCATGCAAAAACTCCTTGAGAAGAGGGTTTTCACACACAATGAGCCCGGAGGGAAAAGATGGCAATGGAAAGATCCATCAAGTAAGGAAAGGGTGCTTAGAAAATCACTCCTCTGACTCCATCCATCATACTATCAGAGACTGCTGTGTTAATCCATTTACCACCGCTAAGCATGAGCCCAAAGACAAAATGTAGCATTTCTTAGAGACTGTTTTCAACAGAATCCCATAGAGGCCATGTGGACAATGGGGATTTTCCCCATGAAACATCTAAGAAACATTGGAACCAGCTCACCAACCAACAGCGAGCTGCAGGTGGCTTTTCAAATAAGTCATTTCTTAATTCTTTAGACTAAAGAACATTATTTCTTCCTTCCCTTACAAATGAGTTCTGAGATGTAAATATGGGCTGCAGTTCCGTTCATGCCTTTTCTATAACTTGCTATTATCCTAACGGTGGAAAATCAAATAAAGTCTTATTTCTGTTGATGATAGTATGGTTTATTAGCTAACCTTGCATAAAGAAAAAAGGTTTAAATTAGTAATACTGCAAAAACAAAATAAAAATCTTTATGAAGCAAGAAAAGCAAGTGCAAAAATTTCCTGTACACTGGAATACCATCAATTTCAATATTTATAGAGTCCAAATAAAAAGAATCTTCCAATGATTTGCTGCACCTTTATCTCATTTGCTCACACAAATGTTCGGAAAGTCCAGTAGTTCATTTTTCTTTAGCCTAATTGCTCTCTCAATTGACTCAATAAATTTAGGCTTAGGGAAATATGAATTAAAAGATGAAATTATTTCTAGGCATATTATATCCTAGTGGTTTCAGTGGTGTCTTTGTTGTGTGTGATTTTTTGGTGTGACAGAATAAGCTACAATAACTATTTAAAGACAACAGACAACTATTTATTTTTTATTATACCACCATGAGATATACAATTACAAAGATGCTCATGTTTGGGTTTCAGTCATACAGTGTTCCAGCACCCATCCCTCCACCAGTGCCCATTTTCCACCACGAATGTTCCCTGATTTCTTCATCTCTCCCCCAGCCCTCCTCTATGGCAGGCATTTTGCCTCTTTTCTCTCTTTTTCTCTATCCCTCTGTCTCTCTATTTATCTGTCTCTGTCTGTCTCTCTCTCTCTCTGTCTGTCTCTGTATCTCTCTCTCCCTCCTCTCTTTCTTTCCTTCTCTTGCACATTGTGACTTGAAATACATACATAGAGGTTATCATGTATATCCATTTGCCTACATTCAATGCTCATTTCCAGGCTGGTATTATCGTTTCCAACAATTATTAGTACACTGTTCCTTTCTCTGTCTTACCTAACCTCTGACTCCCACACACTTGCTGTAGATTCCATCCCCTGACAAGACCTACTGATCTATGTTTTGCCTGGCCTTGAATATTAGTATCATACTATTTTTATATCCCTCAAATAAATGCAGTTGTCTGTATCTATCCTTTTCCCTCTAGCTAATTTCACTCAGCATAATCCACTCCATGTTCATTCATTTATAGGCAAATTTCATAACTTTGTTTTTTCTTAACAGTTGCACAGTATTCCATTGTGTAGATGCACCAAAGTTTCTTCATCCAGTCATCAGTTCTCAGGCACTCTGGTTGTTTCCAGATTCTGGCAATTGTGAATAGTGCAGCTATGAAAATAAGAGTGAAGATGCTGTTTCTACTCTGTGTTTTTGGCCTCTCAGGGTATATTTCCAGGAATGGTATGGCTGGGTCAAATGGGAGCTCAATTTATAGTCTTTGGAGGAATGTCCGTATTGTTTCAAAATGTACCAGTAGGCATATCCACTAACAATGGATGAGCGTCCCTTTCTCCCTGCATCCATGCCAGCACTTGTTGTTCTTGCTCTTTTGGATTTGTGCCAGTCTCTTGTGGTGTGAGATGATACCTCATTATTGTTTTGATTTGCATCTCTCTGATGATTAGTGATGATGAGCATTTTTTCATATGCCTTTGAACCATTCAAATTTCTTCTTTTAGGAAGTTTCTGTTCAGTTCTTCTCCCCATTTTTTAATGGGGTTGACTGTTTTCTTCTTGTAAAATTTCACCAGTGTCTGATATATCATGTATACTAACCCCTTATCTGATGGGTATTGGGTGAATATTCTTTCCTATTCTGTGGACTGTTTTTTTGTATCTTGGTCACTGATTCCTTTGACGAAAAAAGCTTTTTTAGATTCATTTAGTTCCATATGTTTATCTTTGCTTCCAATTTCTTTGTTAGTGGTGTTTCATCTTTGAAGATTCCTTTAGCTTCAATGTCATGGAGAGTTTTCCCTCCCTATATTTTCTTTGACATACTTTATGGATTCAGGTTTGATATTGAGATCTTTAATCCATTTTGATCTGATTTTTTGCATGGTGTTAGACAGAGGTCCAAATTCATTTTTTAAAACTTAGCTGCCCAGTTTTCCCAGCCTTTTTTGGGAAACAATATGGACATTTTTACCCTGGTAAAACCACCAGTGGGGCCCACACTCCAGCTCGTAGGGCTATAGGGTGGAACACCACATTGTTTTCTCTCATCCTTGGCTGTAAACAGTTATTTCAATAAATTTCTAGTCATTTTCTATAAACACAGTAAGAAACACAGACATTATCTACGTCTGGGATTAAATTTATGGGGTGACCATTCTTGGGGACATCTCGCCATATATACCAGACTACATTCCTCTCAACAGATTGTTTTCTTTGACTCTGATCCCCTCAGGGTCCTTCTGATCTATCCCTTATCTTTGTATCAGATCAAAGCTTACTCTATGACCTTGCTCTCAGAACATTGTGCAGGACACTTAGTCCATCCTATGTCAAGGGCAGGGTAATTCACTCACTGCTAGCTCTGGGCCCATCCAGTCCGATGGTGGGACCCTCCTTTGGGGTGTAAAAAATTAGAATCTTTTAAGAGAAATTAGGGCTTTTAGTTGGGAAAAATGATCGAGCCCCAGGAGTAACTAATTGAGAGTTAATTAACTCATAAATCTGTCATCTGAATTTTCTTCCCATGTCTATGCAAAAAATACTTTGTACTAGTGTAGGTATTTGTAAAGGATGTACAGGAAAGAGAGAGGCAACCCTTCGTCTAGAATACAAAACCCAGGGCTAGCAAGCAGGGTTGTGAATAAAGAATAATCCAACAGCATATTATTCCTTTGACGTAGTATATGCAAATGTTTTCTTTCATTCACTAGGGTTTCTTGAGTTTGTCTATCATGTGTTTTGCAGTGTAGACCATCTTCAGTTTGATGTAGTCCAAGTTTCTTATTCTGCTTATGTTTTCTTTAACCAATGGATTTGTATCATTAAAGTCTTCTCTGAATTCAATATCATGGAGAGTCCTGCTGATGTTTTTCTCAATGTGTTTTATAGATACAGGTTTAATATCAAGGTCTTTAATTCATTTTGAATTATCCTATGTATATGGAGCGAGATGGGGTATAATTTCATGATATTCAGAAACACAAAATTCAAAGAATGAACCTGTGTATAAAGTAACTCCCCTAAGATTCACAGCAGGCCTATGAAATGCATCTCTATGAGCCAGAAGAGAATGATGGGGGACATTTTAAAAAATTAAAGAAATACTTTACCAAGGATACTCTATTAGCTAGACTATAATTCATATTTGAAGGAATGACATAAAGCTTCATGGATAAGCAACAGCTTAGGAAATTCATAGCCTTGAAACCAGTTTTTCAGTAAGCATTAAAGGAGGTTCTTTAAAACACAAGATAAATTTCCGGCACGTCACTGCTGAGTATGACATTTGCTCCTGGTGCTTATGGTTGCCCTCTAATATATCAAGAAATGCCTGCTTATTCCTAGCTTGCTAAGAATTCTATACTTTTTCAATGATGAAGTAATGTTCCATTTATATTGGATGTTCTTTCGTTGTCTATTCAGATGATATATTTACAATGACATATATCTCTTTTTACTTAATGCAGATGCAGAACCATTATCTATAATATAGTCTCTTCTAACATAAAGATAACATTCCCTTTTAGGAGAAAACATACCTTTATACTTTTATGTCCTGCTTAGATTTTCCTTAATTTTCTTTATAATTCTCCTCTCTCTACTCAGATGCATCGTTGTAAAATTGATTTATTTCATATAAATTTTAAATGTACTGGTGTAGAATTATTCATGTAATTTTTTAAATGTAAACACCTGCAAAAAAAGAAATATATGTATTTTATGGAAAAATTATCAGCTTGTTTTGATTTACAATTTTGTGAAGTGTCAGAAATTTAGCTTTATTCATCTATATGTATATAAGGCTCAGGATCTCCACAATAAAACAATCTCTCTCTCAAATGTGGGATATAAACAATCAGATCAAAGAACAATATCAGAACATGAAACTTTGTCTACTGAATTGAGCTTACCTGGCAAGGTGAGTGCAAGAGAGGCTTGGAACACTGGTAGAGGAAGGAGGCAGTCTGTTAGAACAATGTGTGAGTAAAAATGTAAAATTAACAGTGTTGTAAATCACAAGATCTAAATAAAAATAATTTTTAAAAATCTCACAACTACTCAACTTTGCTGTTTTGTCAAGAAAGCATCCATGGCCAAAAATAAACTGCAGGGCAAATTTGGCCAGTAAACTGTTATTTACTAACTTGATTTTTAAAAGATGACACTGGTTTCTTGATAGATGGAAAGACAGTCTGATTGCCAAAGGTTTTTGTTTACAGAAAGAGAATTGTGCTCAACGTTTGAACCTCCCCTCAAATTGCCTTCCAATGTCAATAAATCAGAAAAGAAAAGGGAAATACGCAGAATAAGCCTCTCTCCGAAAGGACATTATAAATCAGTATAAATAAATTTAAACATATCATTATTCACAAGTTCAGGGTCAATGTGAGGGAACCAACTCTCAATTTAATGTGAGGGAAGCCAAAATTGCTAGAACTGCAAAGAAGAATTTTAAAATTCATCATCACTGTGGGAGATTCGAGCTCATTTCTCTTAGTAATTGATTAAACAAATGGCATTATGGAGTGCAAAGGAAGAGTGCGTCCCCACAGCTCTGAAATTCTAGTCCAGGATACATATTCTGTAGCAGGTCTTGGGTGTCTGCCCCAAGATTCATGCACAAAGCTGTTCATAGGAGTATTATACATAAAGACAAAGTGGTAGAAACAATGGAAACAGCAATCACTAGGGAGAATGTACAAAGCATACATGACTCATAGTAGAATCCTATACAACAAGGAAAATGAATGAACTCCAACTTCATAGAGCATCACAGGAACTGAGAATGGGGCATAGCCATCACGTTGCAGAGGAGGACGTACAATCTGATCTTATTTACCTACTACGCAAAACATGCAAAAATGAAGCATTGATTTTGAGGGATAAATACACGGATGGTAAGACTTTTAACACAGTGTTTATTTTTTAAAGACTATGGATGGGAATAGGATGAGCAAGAACATGAAGGTGGCTTTAAAAATGTGTAATAGAAATTTTGTATGATCTGTTTTGGAGGTAAGACCAATAGACTTCTCTAAGTTTATTGTCCTTTCACCCAATACTCCATTTGTGTGAAATATGTTATGAAGTTGAACTCATCTGAGTGGAAGGGAAGGAGAGAGGCTCTATCGTGAAAGGGCAGTTTCTCATACATAACAGTTTCCTCTTTACCTTGCAATTACAGTTTCCACTAAATGGAAATTGTACCTTATTCTACAAATCAGAATACTTTAAATACTACTCTTCAAATTTCTCTTATAAGTGGCATTTATGCTCAGATATAATTTTATGTTTATTTCTTATTGATTCTGCTCTGTTAGTGGATTTAATAAATGTGCATTTAAGGATGCTGTATCCTTGAAAAGGCGAAAGATTTATACGATTTGAAGAGAAACCAGAGTTAGGATGTTGTATCCTTGAAAGACTCTACAGGCTAAAGTATATAAACCATATGTGATTGACCAGATAAAATATGCTACTTGAAATTTACTCAGATATGGATTCTTTTCTTTATCTGATATCATTAAGCCAAGAAAGTGCTATACTGAATTCTTGAATTCTTTAGTAAATGAAATCAAGTCAGGTCTTCCAGCCCTCCTCCAATTTTTTCTGGAATCTTCTTGCTCATTCAATTGTTCTTGATTAAGCAGGATGGGAGAGGAGAGGGAACCATTTTTCGTTGTTTGTTACAAACAATGTCTCCCTTGTAAATGTGAAGTTCAAGAGAATATGACCCACCTTTGAGAATCAGGAGCAGAGAGTCACAGAGCTCAGAAACTCATCTTTTATGTGGAAAGGTATGGAAACGTGAACTTCATTGTTTTGTCTGCAGTCCTACAAAGACTTGTATCTTGTGACCTCGACCTGTGTTGGGATTCCTGCTTGCCTTTGAGACTTCGCAGCAGACAGTGACTTTCTTTGACTTGCCACTCTGCATGCCCTTCCTGTGGCTTTCTCATGCCCTCTGGCGTTTCCTGCCATGTGGCATTTCAGGACACCACCCAATGTGCTCAGGATCTATAAACCAGTTGGAGTTACTAATTTCCTGCGTGTAATGTTTACATGGCCTGAAGGCTGAATAAGCGTTATTTGTTTGCACATTTTAAATTACCATTAATGGTTAAGGTTACTTTTAAAAAGAAATTTAAATATAATGAAGAAAATTTAATTTAACTTTACTTATTTAATTTTTAAAATGTATTTTTTATTGAATCCCATGAAATACACAGTTACAAAGTTGTTCCTGACTGAGCTTCAGTGATACAATGTTCCAACACCCATCCTTCCATGACTGTGCTTTTTCCAAGACCAATGTCCCTCTTTCTCTCTCTCCCCACACCCCAGTCTGCCTCAATGACAGTTACTTCTCTTTTCTCTCTTTCTTTCCTTTTTGGGTGTTATGGCTTGAAAGGTTATCATGTATATCCTTTACCTCTTCAGCTCTCAGTTCTTGTCTTGAGTGATCATTTCCAACTATCATTGTCAGAGTGATCCCTTCTCTGTTTTAACTGCCCCCCATTAGTTTAAAACAAGACTATTTGGTTCTCACTCAGGCTCTATCTCTTACTAACCTGTGACCTGGCACACACTTTTCGCTTCCTAGGTTTTCTCATTACAAAATGGACAAACTAAATGTTCCTACTTCGTAGATTTGTAAAAGAAGACTAAGTTCAAACTATTGTAAAACCTTTAGGACGTGTGTACAATATACTAAACACTCAATAAATGTTTCTGATTTTTTTCTTTTGTGTTTTAAGATTAGTTCTTCATGCCAAAGGAATTCTATCTTGGAATCAACTATGAGCATTGATCTTTAATGTTCATGTTAGAGTAGGCATTCTTCAAGTTTGATTTAAAAATTCCTTACAGTCTTAACAATTATGGAAGACTCAAATAACTTTTATTTTACAATATTTTAAAAATATTTAAAAATTTTTTATCTATTGTCATTTACCATTGGAAATTCATACAGACATTTAAAAAGGATGAACTTGTTTAAAAGAATAATAATAACACACATCCATGAGAACAGAGATGGCATCTGTTATTTAAAACAGAATTTTCCAATGCAAAAATAATTTAGTGAGAAGTCACATTGTTTTCTATTTTTCCAAACCTCTTTAATGTCTGATTTAATTGTACACTGCGGCACTGACACAACTGTATAGCTATCAATCTGTTTTTATACTCCATCTCTTGCAATCTTACGAAAACAGTGTGTACTCTAAAGAAAATCAGCATGTAAACAAAAAAAATAAAGGCTTAATATCCATAGGAAGAGTGCTCTGCAATATGAACCCCAAGAGGATCTCAAGCAATTCAGAACCACGAAAGAACAGCTTAAGAGTTAGAACCAGTGGCTCAAAGACTAGCTTTTCTGCTCTGTAGTCAGCAAAGCTCAGGGCTGCTGTGCTCGCTGGTCCCGCCTGCTAGAACTCTCTGCTGCTGCCTTTTCATTAGAGTCCATCTCCTTCCTTTTGCTTAATTGCCACCTCCTTAGAGAGACTGTCCTGAACACAGTTGAGAACAGGGTGCCCTTTGTCAGCATAGACTGCTGGTTACTTTGAAAGTCATTGTTCACAAACAGCAATGTTATCTACTTGCTAGTGTTTTTGTTTTGTACTGTATTTTTACTATCCCATTGACAGATGAAGCCCCTACAGTGAGCCTCCTAGACAGAACAAAAAACAAAGTTTTTGTTCATTTTTGTAACTCTGCTACCCACTTTGGTCCTCTTTCTTTCCTATCTCATGCTATGCCTTTAGCAAATTCTCCTGATTCTACCACCAACCTTATTTCAGATTCAAATGATTTCTCATTTTCTCCACCCTGCTTTGCTGATCCAAGTCCAAGACCTTAGTAGACTATTAAATAAGTCTCCGAATGGGCCTGGTTTCCTTGTCCTTCATAGTCTGTGTCTACATCCAACACTGAGCATGATTGCTTCAATATGGAATTTAAACAATGGAAAAGCCCATCTCTCAAACGTCCAATGGTTTCCAACTGGACTGAAAGTAGGTTCTTGTCATACTATGCTATTTTTCACTTTGAGGAAGTAGGGTTTGTGCCACATGTGGCTGTGCTCAGGGATTACTCTTGGCTCTCTGCACTCTGAGCTCAGGGTACCATATGCAGTGTTGGGATCAACCACACACAAAGTAAGCACATTCATCTCTATTATCTCTCTCACCTTATTTTTCCTTCTGTTTTTTTTCTGCTTGTTAGTTTGGGGTACACACCAGACAATGATCGGGGTTATTCCTAGTTCTACACTCAGGAATGAGGCCTATGACCTGATGGAATGGTTTGTGGCTCTTTATGTTCATGGAGCAAGCAGATGCCCTTGGGCTCTACTAGCATGAGACAAGACATATGGAGATGTTACTGGTGCCCGCGAGCCAATCGATGATAAACGGGAAGACAGTGATACAGTGATACACTCAGGAATCACTCTTGGCAGTACTCAGAGGACATATTGGATGCCAGGGATTGAATCCATTGATATAGATTCAATGTGTGCAAGGCAAGTGTGCAAGGCAAGTGCCCTCTCCAAAGTGCTATCTCTCTAGCCCCATTCAGCCTTATTTTCAAGCATACTGAGTATACTTGAGTCTTTGCACCCACAGTTCTCTCTGATGAAAATGTTATTCTAAAAGACAGTTTCTCTCATTTCCTTTTGATATCAGCTAAAATCTTCATCATATTCTCATAGGAGTTTCCACAACAGTATGTATGATATGGTAACCCTCCTCCATTACTAGTCAGCCTTATGCTATATCTTAGCTTGTTGTTTTTATTCCTAGTGCATTTTAAGACTTAATATTATAATGCTATTTGTCCATATCTTACCTCTCTGAAAATGTGAAGCCTCTAAGCATGGGAATTTTTTATCTTTTTCGGATCACTATCCTGTTGCCCAGAGCTGGGCCTGAGACTTAGCTGGTACTCACATTTTTGTTGTTTTCGCTGCATGAGGTGATCAACAAAGAACTCACTTAATTTCTATGCGACTTGATTTATTCTCTGGACAAGAGGGGAAATCTAAGCCATCTTTTCTGTCATGCTGCAGAGTCAGAACAGCAGAGAAATCATTCCTCTAATCTCTGGATCTGATGCACATTCATTCCCGGTCTCCCTCAGCACCTGCCATTATCCTTCCGGCACTGTTTGTGACAAGAGCTTACCTCCTTGTCAGAAATTCAGATCATATCATGGCCCTAGTTCCTACACCATTGTCTGACAACATGGTAGATGCTCAATCAGAATTGACAAATGAATTTGCAAATGAGCAAATAAACCAATTACCTCCCAACAAAGCTTTTCAAAAGGGAATAAATGATTCTGTGCGCGCGTGGGCTGTTGTGTGAGGAAGCAGGCAAGTTTTCTCTTCATATCAGATTGAAAATTAGGGAAGTTAGAGGATAAACAGCACGAACAATAACAGCGGTGGAGTTTCAATTGGGAATAGAGAAAATCAACAAAGAGGAAATCCTTTACAACCCCAAATAATTTCTAGTCCAACCCACTTAAGCAGCTGGCTTAAGCATTCTTGCACCCTAGGTAGAAACCACTCTTTTAGGTTCATTCATAGATAGTGAATGAACCATATTCTATTTTTTCCTAGTCTTTATAGGTTTCAAATGAATTCTTGCAAAACTAATCTTTGCTTTCCCACAGCAAAATGTTTTGCTGTCAACAATCTGGTTTCTCCTACTTAGAGAGGATTCTCCCTTTTAAACGTATAAAACTGATTTTGAACCAGACTTTGGTAGGTCTTGATGAATCCCATGTAATCTATACTGCTCTACAGAAACTAAATATACTTCCATTATTTAACAATTTCTAGTTTAGCAACCTTTGTATCCACTAAAAAATGTTTGTCAGATTTGCTGTGATTTCTGAAACAGAAGATTTTGTTGTAATAGAAAGTTGTAATATAAACCAACCTTTTAGAGGCTCAATAATACAGAGTTGGTAAAGAAAACTTCATCCACATTGTGATGGAATAAGAAAAAGCTGAAATTTGTCCCTGCAATTGACATACTCTGACTTTAGTTAGCTTCTGGAGGTAACCAGCAACTTCTTGGATTTGCTACCTAATAAGTTGCAGGAAATGGGCTCCTGACCCTGAAGAGTCTGAACAGTATAACAGAAATTATTTTCTCCCTTTTCCATCACATGACTGTAATGAAACCTTGTTTCTCTCAAACACGGGACATTCTTTTGTTTCACAATAGATTGCAGGTAATCTTGCACACTTAACTGATGTTTTGTTTTACCTCATCTTGGAATATAGTATGGGGGTATAAAAGTGATCATAGTTTTTGATTCACTTCTTAAGGGTTTGAAGTCCTGACCCAACTCACAGTAAAATGAATGGAAAGAGGAAAACTTCTTTTCCACCTCTTGTTGAATTTGGGTGAACTTGTTGCAACTCTACTAACCTAAAACTTGCCACCCACATGACCTTAGTTAAGGTATCTTTACATCCCTCAAAATTGGGAAATATAAAAAATGATCCCTGGGAGTCTCTGATCCACCTACCACTTTCCTGACATGTAGAAGTTTCCTGGTACCCAGAGGGTGCTTGTAGCATCCAAAAAGTGTGACTCATGATGCTAAGCGACTTCAGTCTTCCTTTCGCCTCTTTGTAAATGATCAACTCAGCATATTATTAGGGTTCAGTATATTTTCTTCAAAAGAAAGATATATTTCAATGGTAAAGATTTTACGATTATGCAATTTAGTTTTTTTAAAAAATATATACAGGATGAATTTTAAAATACTGCTTAAAACAAATAAGTACACAAAAATAAAAAATTGTGACTTCCTTTCCTGGTTGCCCCTCTAGAGTCTATCTGTGTGGTTTCTCATTCATTGCCATATTTTTTTTCACAGATAGAAACACCCATGTGCACCTGAATCTACAGATCTTGAGAGGTGGTTTTCATATCAATGATTGAAGAAAGAAAGGGCATTTATGATAACTGCTTTCCTCAAAGAAAAGAGGAAAATTTGGCTGGACAGTTTATAACTTCCACCTGTGTCACTGGTAAAAGCCACCAACTGTCAGGGAGTCTCTGGGGTCACCAACAGTATCAGGACAGAAGTTATCTTCTTCCTCCGAAGCCTCCAGGGGAACGAATGAAAACTCAGGAGTCCGGCACAGTTCGAAAAAGGCTTTTAATAGTACGAAAGCTCTACCACCGCAATCCAATATAATGAAAGAACTCTATCTCTAGTCAGAACTTAGACCATACATGAGAGCCCAAGTCTCCCACCAAAGAGAGAGGATCTCACCTGAGAGGAGACCTACCCAAAAGAAGGGATGAGTGCCTCAAGTCAGTCCCCTTATATACACCAACATAATCCTAACTGTTGACAGGGAGGGTCCTGTCAACAAAGAACCCTAAACAGCTTCTAGACAGATGGGTGGTGCCACACCCTATATAGGTATAAACAAAGGAGTATGCCAAGGACTAATCCCTTTTTCTGAGATTATCTCTTATTATCTCTTATGTAAAAGACTGGCAGGAGGGGTGGGGGTTGCAGGACTCCTCTAAGAGCCTCTGCATCTGCTCTGGATTGCCTCCTGCAAATCACTTCGTAGATAAGAGGGTAGTCTAAATGTGGCAGTTTATCTGACCATATATTCTGTACTGGCTATAAATATTCTCTCATGCTACCACAATCATCGTGGGACTAGCTAGATCTTACCAGCATATTTGCCTGGCCACGTTGGACCTCTAAATAATTAGACCAGAGAGAAATGCTGTTTGCCTCAACAAGCAAGCATGGCTCCCTGATAACTCAAAGACAACTAAAATACAAAACTACCGTGAAGTAGACAAGACTTGAGAAGGCTTGGAGAAATATTTAACTGGCATTAGTATTAGTCTTTGGTACAGAGACATGCCATCTCAGAAACCCCCTTCTCTACCCTATAAAGGCATTTCCAGGCAGATCTTGGCTCAAAACATTAGCATATAATAGAGCCTAGGTGAGGTGCTGGGAGAAATTACCTAAGGGCATTTGACTCTTCCTGCTTCCCATAATAGTGGAGGTCTGAGTTGCAGGGGATAAAACCAGCCTGCTTTCTCTCTTTCGCTCTCTCTCTTTTGGGCTCTCTCTTTGTGAGCTCGCACCCTTCTTGGGAATTTTGTCTTTGTCTCCTCTCTACAGGGCCTTTACACGTGGTGGCCTCCATCTTGGCCTACATGTGGCTGGGGTTCTAGCCGGGAACCCTAAGCACCGGTTTTTTTCTATTGCTGATTTGTATGCCTGAACCTGTGATAAGTAAAGCCTTTTTAAACTGCATGGGATTCCTGAGTCTTCATCCATTCCCGGCCAGCTCGGAGGTAGAAGGGAACTTGCTTCCCAGCACTGTCGGGACCCCAGCGATGTCCCCGACGGGGGCTAGTATAAAATAATATATCTTAATTTCATGGGCTTCATGTAATCTAGATGGTACCTGCAAGGTCCTTCTTATTTGTTATCTGCACCAGGGTGATTCTGAGTATCATGTTCTCCATATACTGAAAGGGTCACGCTCGCCAGTTTGATTGCAAACAAGTATGATCCTTCCTATAATCTTAAATGATAATCTCAATGTAGCCAGGGTGGCAGTCTCCTGGTAAATTCTAACTGTCCCACACTGGGTGCAGTGGGTATAAAGAGGACCTGTGCCCAATCTAGATAACATTGAAGTCTTAGGAGATGCATAATAAGTCAGAAGTTATTCAGAATAAAAAGTGACTTCTGTAACTGCCACACCCTCTATCAGTGTTTACATAGAAGAGAGATCTCATTAGAATGAACCTTGGCTTAAGAACATGTAAGTAGATTAAGATGTGAGCAAAGCTCCCAAGTTAGCTAAGTCTGTCATCCAACAACCAACTGTCCAGCCAATTTTTTGAATCATTGAGTGGCCAAAACCTGGAGGGTTGTGAGCAGAAGTACCAAGGTATGGAGGTTCTGTGAATACAGAAATCTTTTTCTGTAAATCTTGGTTTCCTGATCTGATGTATTAAAGATTTGTCAATGTCAACTGCTATTAAAAACATAGTTTCCCTAACGACAACTTGCTCACTTGGAATTATCAATCAGGTAGAATATATCAACACAAACCCATTCATTTTGCTGTAGAAAGACTGTCCCAAGCAGCTCTGGTGAGAAGACAAGTCATTTCTGTATAAAAATAGCATGTTTTGGGCATAGACTATTTCTATCTCCAATTACTACATTTCATTCAGGTCCAATTTTCTAGTCAACCCCTTCCATGAAAGCAATTCTGATCTCCCAGTGGAAAATAAATTTTGGCTTCTCTTAGAACTCTGCTTCTCTTGTACCCTGAGAGTTTTATCTTTACATTACTGTCACTGGACCTGTATTTTCCTTTTCCCACCAGACTAATGAGCAGACACTGGTGTCACTATCATTTTCTCCCCATTAGAGCTCATCACTGCCAAAGAGATATTTGGCACATAGTAAACAGGCAAAAGTGAATATATGAAGCATTAATCTAATAGTTCAGAACTAAATCTTGTTTTCTAATTTGGGTAAACTATTGATTCCACTTTGGAAGCTAATTTATAGAGAGCCCTATGGAATTCTGGAAGATGGGTGATAATTCAGTTGAAAAGATATATATGTGGCTGGAGCTATATATATATAGCTATCTAAATATCTATCTATATATCTATAGATAGCTATATATGTGTGTATATCTATATATTTATGCACACACATATGTTATATATATATATATATATATATATATATATATATATATATGTGACGGCTGTCTATTTCAAGCCCAGGTATGTCTGATCCAGAGACTCAGATACACAGGGCAGAGCTGCTACTTGCTCTCCCTATGCCCAGCTGATCATGAAATGACCAGGAGGAAAGGCGGGTTCCAGCCCTGGCCTGCCATCCCAGCACAGCTTCACAAGTAGCCAGAGGAACCCCCACACCATGAGGGTCGCCATTTCCAACCTCCAGACTCCAGAGCTCGTCAGAGCTCCACCCAGCAAAATCTGATCTTTCCCTGTGCATCAATAAATGCATGAGATGAGAGGCTACTACAAGAGTATCCCACCTGCATGGCAGAACCTGGCAAGCTGTGTTGTATTCGATATGCCAAAAAAAAAATTAACAATTTTATAGACATCATTCCCATGACCTGAAGGAATGGTTTGAGGCTTTTCATGTTTCTGGAGAGAGTAGATGAGTAGATGCCCTTGGGCTACACTAGCATGTGACAGGATTATGGAGATGTTACTGGTGCCCGCTGAAGCAAATCGATGAACAACGGGAAGACAAGTGATATAAGTGATACATATGTATGTATATATGTGTATGTGCGTGTGTGTGTGTGTGTGTGTTTGTGTACAGTGGGTTGGCTATTTGCTTTTGCACACGGTCAACCCAGGTTGGATCCCCACCATCCCCTATGGTCCTTTGAGCATTGCCAGGAGCAATCCTGAGTGTAGAACAGGGAATAACACCTGAGCAATGCCAGGTATGACTCAAAAAAAACAAAAAATAAAGAGAAAAAATATATATATATGCACACTTATATTCATAACACTATTTGCAATAGTTAGTGCCTGCAAACAACCCAAATACCTAATGATAGATGAATGAATAAGTAAATTGTGACATAGGGGTTAGAGGTATAGGGGAATGAAAGGAGCTTGCCTTGCATGTGGCTTACACAGGTTCAATCCCTGCTACCACATATGTTTCTTCTAGCACCACAGTGGAACTGCAGGGTGCTATATTACAATAAGTCATATGAAGAAAAAATTAAAATATAATCTCACTGATAAGAAATAAAGACCATGGCAGTAGCCAATGAAAACAAAGCCTTGTATTTGGACAACAAAATTTTGGTTATTAAATGTACTAAATGATGAGGCAAGGTGTGTGTGAAATGAGAAAAGAGGAGTACTGGAAACAAGACAAGGATAGTGGTGGAGTCTTGGGAACTTTGGTTGTGGTTGGGTGGGGGTGGGTATGGGCTGGTATAGTAACTTTGTTCACCAAAAGCAGAAATATTAATACTATTGTGATCATGGTACCTCAACAAAAATAATGTTTTGAAAGTTTAAAGAGGTCATTTAGAGCCAAAATTAGGAAAAACCAGGAGCAGTTGATAGATTTCTCTGTGTGACTGATCCATCCTTACAGACTTGGTCTCAAATTATATAGGGATAAGAATACATATTATTGTTAGGAGAAAAGATGTAGAATTAATTTTTGTTTTAGTTAACAAAAGATAAATTTCTTCTTTCCTTTTTTCCTTCCTTTTCTTCCTCTACCTCCTCCTCCTCTTCTCCTTCCTCCTCCTCCTCTTCCTCCTCTGTCGGGAAAGCTGCCGGCCGGGGTCCCCAATAGTGCCGGGAAGCGAAGTTCCCTTCAACCTTCCTGGATGAAGACTCAGGAAGACTCAGGAATCCGATGCAGTTTTAAAAAGGCTTTACTTATCACAGGTTTAGGCATACAAGTCAGCAATAGGAAAAACCCAGTGCTTAGGATTCCGGGCTAGAACCCCAGACACCTGTAGGCCAAGATGGCGGCCACCACATGTTAAGGCCCTGTAAAAAAGGAGAAAAAGACAAGACTCCCAAGAAGGGTGCAAGCTCACAAAGAGACAGACCAAAAAGAGAGAGTGAGAGAGATGAAGCAGGCTAGTTTTATACCCCTGCAACTCAGACCTACCACTATTATGGGAAGCAGGAAGGGTTAAATGCCCTTAGGTAATTTCTCCCAGCACCTCACCTAGGCTCTATTATATGCTAATGTTTTGAGCTAAGATCTGCCTGGAGATGCCTTTATAGGGTAGAGAAGGGGGGTTTCTGAGATGGCATGTCTCTGTACCAAAGACTAATACTAATGCCAGTTAAATATTTCTCCAAGCCTTCACAAATCTCGTCTACTTCACGGTATCACTGTATCACTGTCTTCCCGTTCATTATCGATTTGCTCGAGCGGGCACCAGTAACATCTCCATATGACCTGTCTCATGCACGTAGAGCCCAAGGGCACCTGCTTGCTCCAGGAACAAAAAGAGCCCCAAACCATACCATCAGGTCATGGGAATGAGGTCTATAATTGTTACTGGTATCTGGCATATCAAATACGACACGGGTAGCTTGCCAAGCTCTGCCATGCGGGTAGCATACTCTTGTAGTCATCTCAAAATCCAGCATTTATTGATGAACCGAGCCGGGCTGTGATAGGCTGGTCTGCTGGGTGGAGTTCTGATGAGGGGAAGTCCGGATGTGGAAAATGGAGGTCCTCATGGAGTGGGGAGTCGCCTGGCTTGTTGTGAGGCTCTGCTGGGGTGGAGGGCCAGGAATAGAACCTGCCATCCCTCCTGGACGCCTCATGAGTGGCTGGGCACAGTGAGAGCCAGTAGCAGCTCTGCCCCATGTCTGTCTCTGGATCAGCATACCTGGGTCGGATTAAAAAAGACTGCAGCAGGGTGGATCTCGATGAGCTGGGCTGTGATAGGCTGGTCTGCTGGGTGGAGTTCTGACGAGGGGAAAGTCTGGATGTGGAAAATGGAGGTCCTCATGGAGTGGGGAGTCGTCTGGCTTGTTGTGAGGCTCTGCTGGGGTGGCGGGCCAGGGCTAGAACCTGCCATCCATCCCGGGCACCTCATGAGTGGCTGGGCACAGTGAGAACCAGTAGCAGCTCTGCCCCATGTCTGTCTCTTCACGGTAGTTTTGTATTTTAGTTGCCTTTGAGTTATCAGGGAGCCATGCTTGCTTGCTTGGAGGCAAACGGCATTTCTCTCTGGTCTAATTACTTAGAGATCCAATGTGGCCGGGCAAATATGCTGGTAAGATCTAGCTAGTCCCACAATGATTGTGGTAGCATGAGAGAATATTTATAGCCAGTACAGAATACATGGTCAGATAAACTGCCACATTTAGACTACCCTCTTATCTATGAAGTGATTTGCAGGAGGCAATCCAGAGCAGATACAGAGGCTCTTAGAGGAGTCCCTGCAACACTCCTCCACATCCTCCTCCTCTTCCTTTATTTTAGACTTTACTGTAAAGTTTTATGCCTCGCTATTAGACAGGGAAGTTTATAATTTCTTAAGACCAAAAAAATCTGACCGAGTTTTTGGGGTCTTGGGTTCACAGGAGGCTAAGAGATAATGGGGATATGGTGAGATGTATGTATATATATTTATATTTATATTTACTATCACTATCACTATCTTCCCGTTAATCATCTATTTGCTAGAGCGGGCGGGCACCAGTAATATCTCTATATGTCCTGTCTCAAGCTAGTAGAACCCAAAGGCATCCACTTGCTCCAGGAACATAAAGAGCCTCAAACCATTATATTAGGTCATGGGAATGACCTGATATAAATGTTACTGGTATTTGGCATATCAAATACTACACGAGCAGCTTGCCAGGCTTGCCGTTCGGGTGGCATACTATGTATATATATAAAGACCTCTTAGCTTATATATATAAAACCTAGAGGTCTTTTACAAACAGACATTTCCCACCAGCCTAAGTGGGAATGAAAGATGCTAATATGATTTTAACAATACAAATGGACCCTAAATTAACAAGACATTTCTGGGAAACAAATGGAAAGCTATGAATCAATATGGGAATAAATTGAAAGTGGAGGAAAGACTCGGATATTTTCATCATTAAAGAAGCAATCTCCCTGAAAATCCTTCTGAATTTAAAAATGGAAGAAAGAAGCTTTACAGTGAATAATTTTGGCAGGCATTAACCTAAGATCAAAGTGAATATCTTTAATAATGAAACTAATTGAAAATCATAGACCACCTGATTGCATTGGGAACACAGCGACTGTCTGCTGACCCTGCAGAGATGAATAACCTCCATCTAATGGTGAGGAAACAACAGAAAAGCTAAATCCAGAAGCATTGTAAAGACTATAATAATAGCTTAAAGTTTAGGCTCAAACTCCTTTAAGTCCATGGAAGTGTTCCAAATACAATTAAGGAGATAGGTATTATTAAATTCGACCTGTCCCTTTGGCTGTAATGGACAATATTATGACAATTAGTGAAATTTGTCAATAGTCTAAAGTTAAAATATTAGAGCCTTATTAGATTAATTTCCTTATCTTTTTTAAGTTTTGCAAGAATAAAACTTTAATTGTAAAAGCATGAAGTAAACTTTGAGGTGTACATTTGATCTTCAAAGGAGAGAACATCAAATATTTGACTCATGTGATTGAGATCTGGTCTTATTTGATCTCATGAATTACCCTAACACCCAGATCTTACAGACTGCTGGAATCTGGACCATTTCTTGAAGAAATTTTTGTTTTACTTAGTTAATAAACACCACGCTATATTTTTCATTTCTTAGAATTTAGAGATTATCATATATATATATATATAATATATATATATATTTTCTTTCTTTTAAATAGTAATTTGGTGGGGATAATTTATATATTTTCTGATTTCTATTTATTTATTTATTTATCAATCAATATTTTATTTTACCACCATGAGATACAAAATAATAAAGATGTTAATGTTTGGATTTTGGTCATACGGTGTTCCAGCACCCATCCCTCCACCAGTGCCCATTTCCCACCACCAATGACCCCAATTCCCCCCTCCGCTAGCTTACATATTACTTTACCTCCTTTCAACAGTTCTTATCCAGAGTGATCATTTCCAACTATCATTGTCCTAGTGGTCCGTTCTCTGTCCTAACTGCACTCTCACCCAGCTTATGGTAGGCTTCCCAACCATGGACCAGTCCTCCTGACCTCATTGCTATTGTCTGCCTTTTAGAGGGTTTATATACCTGATCCAAGACATGGGAGATCTTACAGGACTTCTCGTAGAAGCTAGTCTTTAAAATTTTGAGCTTAGTTATGCTGACTGACAGTAATATATGGAAAGATCAAATCTGTAGAGTCAAATGTCTCTTGAAAATGTGAAGAACTGGCTTTGATTGATGTTGAAATTATATAAAAATAAAACTCCTTTGGTGGATGACCAGTTCTATCTATGACTTGCTCTTGCTTCATATGTTTTGAAATAGTTTTCTTATTGCTTTCACTACAGTAACTATTCTTTCTGAATCCCCAGAATTAAACTAGTTTATGAATCATTTATGACTTGCCATTAATAGTCAAGTCCTAATTTCTATACTGAGATATAATTTTTATGACTTTTTCTGTCAAAGCTTACAGGATTTTTTTTAACCATGCTATGCCTTCTTTTAAATCTTCAGAATCTGCAAGATTCACATACAGAATCTAAATATAAAATTGAAAATGTTAATATAGAAGATAGCTAATAGCTAGACGATTTTAAAGCATTCTTTAAAAGGAATTTGTGGCCCGTCTGGGTTCAACTCCCTGGCACTGCTCAGGGTCCTCTGAGTACTATGAGGATTTAATCTGAACACAGAGTCAGGAGGAAACTCTGAGCATATCCAGGTGTGGCAACCAACCCAAAATAAATAAATAAATAGATAAATGGAATACTGCACATTTTCAAAACTCATTTTGGCCACCTATTTGTATTTTGCTAAGTATATTTATTTGTTATCCAAAAGCTAGTAACAATTATGGACCTCAATTCCATGACCTGAAGAATGCTTTGAGGCTCTTCCTGTCCCTGAGTAAGCAGATTCCCTTGGCTACACTTGCTTGTGACAGGACGTATGGAGATGTTACTGGTGCCCACTTGAGCAAAGTGATGAACTACGGAAGACAGTGAGACAGTGATATTTTTCAGTATTCCCATTTGTCACTCTTTATGCCCATCTCCCTTCAGTATTATGAACATGTGTACCTAAGCTGATTTTTGTACTTGTTTACTAATTTTAACACCTTGATCATTTCTGAATCTATTCGGATTGACCCCCTCCTCTACCCAACAATGTATGTTCGCATGTTTCATTCTGCTTATTTTCTTAATAAGCACAATGCCTTCCACCCATCCCCAGGTTGCCTCTGTGGCAGGCACTTTTCATACTTTTTCTTCTCTCTCTTTCACTATCATTCTTTCTCTTTCCTTTTGGGCATTATGATTTGCAGTACAGGTACTGAAAGGTTATCATGTCTATCCCTTTATTACTTTCAGCACTCAGTTCCTGTTCCAAAGTGATCATTTCTAATGTAGACAAAGGGATATACATGACAACCCCTAAATGTATGTATTGCAAGCCACAATGTGTAAGAGAAGGGAGAGAGAAAGAAAAAGAGAGAGGGGTGGGGGGAAGGGAGTCAGGAGACACGGGTGGTGGGAAATGTGCACTGGTGGAGGGATGGGTGCTGGAACACTATGGCTGAAACCTAATCATTAACAGTTATGTGATTGTTTATATCATAGTGGTATAATAAAATAAAAAAATACAAAATACCAAAGTGATCATTTCTAGCTATTACTGTTACAGTGGGCTTCTCTATCCTAACTGGCCTCCCTGATCCACCATTTGTAGCAAGTTTTCAACTGTGGACCAGTCCTCCTGGTCCTTGTTTCTACTTCCCTTGGGTATTAGTCTCCTATGTTTCCTTTCCATAATTTTGATGTACTTGTTTACTTATTGGTGTTGAGTTTTTTGGGTGACATATATCTTGAATGTTAGTCCTTTATCAGATATAAAATTTGCAATCATTTTCTCTCATTCAGTAAGACTTATTTACTTTAGCTGTCATTTCTTTTGCAGTGCAGGAGTGCTTTAGTTTGATGTTATCCTGTCGGGCGCTCCGCGGGTCCCCGACAGTGCCGGGAAGCGAGTTCCCTTCTACCTCCGGAGCCGGGCGAGGAATGGATGAACACTCAGGGATCCGATGAGGTTTTAAAAAGACTTTACTTATCACAGGTTCAGGCATACAAATCAGCAAAAGGAAAAACCCGATGCTTAGGATTCCAGGCTAGAACCCCAGCCACGTGTAGGCCAAGATGGCGCACCACCACGTGTATAACTTCCAAGGGGAAAAACGCTTACAAGGCGAGATTCCACCGGGAAGAAGAAGCCCGGGAGAGCGGAACCAGCAAGTTTATACCCCCGCAACTCAGACCTTCCTCCCCATTGTTATGGAAAGCAGGGAGGGTTCAATGCCCTCAGGTAACCCCCCCCTGCATCCTCACCTAGGGCCTTTACTGTGCTAATGTTTTGAGCCGGGAAGGGAAGGCCTTTGAAATGTAGAGAAGGGGGTTTCTGAGATGGCATGTCACTGTACCAAAGATCAACACCAATGCCAGTTAAATATTTCTCCAAGCCTTCACAAGTCTCCTCTACTTCATTGTAGTTTTATATTTTATCAGGGGAGCCATGCTTGTTTGTTTGGAAGCAAAACAGCATTTCTCTCTGGTCTAATTACTTAGGTGTCCCTTACGTGGCCAGGCTAATATGCTGGTAAGATCTAGCTAGTCCCACGATGATTGTGATAGCATGGGAGAATATTTATACCAGCTAGTACAGCATACATGGTCGGATAAACTGCCACATTTAGACTACCCCCTTTATCTACGGAGTGATCTGGGGGGAGGCAATCCAGAGCAGATGCAGCGGCCCTTAGGAGTCCTGCAACATTATCCTATTTGTTTATTTCTGTTTTTGTTTTCTAAATCAATGGGGTCATTTCAATGGAGGATTGTCGGGAATGCCGCCGGGTCCCCGACAGTCTCAGGACAGAGGTTGTCTTCTACCTCCGAGAACGCTGGGAGAACAGATGAAAACTCACGAATCCGTGCAGTTCCAAAAATGGCTTTTAATAGTACAAAAACTCTTCCACAGCAATCCAATATAATGAGCAAACTCTAGCTCTGGTCCGAACTTAGACCATACAAAAGAGCCTAAGTCTCCCCCAAAGAGAGAGGATCTCACCCGAGCTGAGTCCTACTCAGAAGAAGCAAAAGGCCAAAGAGCAAAAGGCCAAAAAGCCAA
This sequence comes from Cryptotis parvus, assembly GCA_021461705.1. Taxonomy (NCBI): domain Eukaryota; kingdom Metazoa; phylum Chordata; class Mammalia; order Eulipotyphla; family Soricidae; genus Cryptotis; species Cryptotis parvus. The sequence goes on from JAJIBD010012253.1 coordinate 29,234, forward strand.
AAGCCAAAAGCCACAGGAGCCAAAAAGCTGAAGGCTGAGGAACCAAAAGGCAAAAGGTTCCAAAAGGTGAAGGGGCCTCAAGTCAGCCCCTTATATACACCAAAGTAATCCAATCGGGAGGTTGTCATGTCAGCAAAGAACCCTAAACAGAGTGTAGTGCCACACCTTATTGCAGGTATAAACAAAGGTTATGCCAAGGACTAAGGAGATTATCTATTATGTAAAACACTGGAGAGAGAGAGAGGGCTGATATAAAGTAATACATCTTAACTTCATGAGCTTCATGTAATCTAGATGGTACCCACAAGGTCCTTCTTATTATTATCTGCACCAGGGTGATTCTGAGTATCTTGTTCTCGTGTACTGAAAGGGTCACTCTTGCCTGCTTAGAGCAAACTAGTATGATCCTTCCTATAGTCTTCCTATAGTCTCAATGTAGCCAGGGTGGTAGTCTCCTGGTAAATTCTAACTGTCCCACGTTGGGTGCAGTGGGTATAAAGAGGAGCTGCGCCCAATCTAGAAAACATAGAAGTCTTAGTAGATGTATAAGTCAGAAGTTATTCAATCAAGTTACTTCTGTAACTGCCACACCTTCTAGCAGTGTTTACATAGAAGAGAGGTCTCATTAGAATGAACCTTGACTTAAATAAGATTAAGCTGGGTGTGGGAAAACAACAAAACTCCCAGATTAGCTAAATCTGTCCTCCAACAGAGGATCCTCTAAGGTGAATATGCCTTAGGTTTCTTCCATAAGTTCTATAGATTCAGGTCTAATTATGATCTTTATTTTGAATTAACCTCTGTGTTTGGCTTGAGATTAGGGTCTAGTTTCCTTTTTTGACATGAAGTTAACCAGTTTTCCCAGAAGCATTTGTTGAAGTGATTTTTCTTGTTCTAATTGATGTACCATCCACTACTTCATAAATGAGCTGCTTAGACATGAAGCAATATACAGTGGCTAGGGTGTTTTCCTTACATGTAGTTGACCTGGGTTAGATCCCTGGTACCCCATTTGGTCCCTTGAGCCTGCCAGGAGTGATTGCTGAGCACAGAGCCAAAAGTAAGGAGTAAGCATTGCTGGATATGGCTGCAAAACAAACAAAATAAATAAACTATACTTCTAAAGGTTTACCCCTGGGTCACAGTAATCCACTGGTCACAGTAATCCACAGTCTCCCTTTATTCCAGCACGATACAGTTTTGGTTACTATTGATTTATATCATAGTTTAAAGTCAAGGAAAATGATGCTTCCCATATTTGTTTTCCTTGGAATTACTCTGGCTATAAGGAGAGTTTTATTGTTTCACAAATTTTTTTATTTCCTGTGTCAAATCCTTGTAGAATTTTTTATGGGAATTGTATTAAACTTACCTAATGCTTTGGGTATGGTGGTCATTTTCATTATTTCAATTCTTCAAATCCATGGACAAAGAATGTTTCATATTCTTGGGTTTCCTTTTTTTCTCTTGGTAATAATACTTTTCACTAAATAAGACTCTTTTAAATTTTTAAAAATAAAAAATCTAGTAATTGTTTTATTGTGTATTGTATATTGGAAATGCTCCATTATTGGTGCTCAGTACCAGTGATGTAGCTCCTCCAGCCCAGCAGTTCCAAGGGATTTTCCAGGTGCTGCTCCAGAGCAACAAGAGTGTGTTGAATGATACAGTGCTGGGCTGAGCACCTCTCTTCACATAGGCAAGGAACAGCAACTCATCTGGATCCCTTTTGAAGCTTTGCTAGACAGGATCAAGAAAACCCTTTAATTAAGAGCTTTATTTTTTCTGGTTCACAGAGGGAAGCCCATAGGGTTCATTTGGCAAAGTCTCCTAGAGTTGATCAAGCTCTGACTCCCTGCACAGTATTAACTCCAAAACCTCCTTTAGAATCACAGTACGCCCCTAGTTCTTTTATGCTGTCTCCCTAACTCTCTTCTGCATAAGTATTTCATTTGGCTAACAGCAAGGGGGCTACTATGTGAACCCCAGTTTGGGTAACTGTCTCCTTCTGATTCCCTGCTCCATAAATCTCCCTGTTACTAATCTCTGCCCCTCCTCCTTTATGGAAGCTTCTCTTCCTATGTCCTGACTCCCTGCATCCTGACCAGACGGTGTCCCAAGATAAAAGTCGTTAGTCACCATAGGGTTCTCTTAGCACATAGCTCTTGGAGCTCACTCTCTTGAACTGCCTGCTGTACAATTTCTGAAAATAATTATTTGCAATAATGTGCCCGCTTTTGTATTTAGTTAAAGGGTGGCTACTAATAGCAGAAGCAAAATATGGGTGTATTTTTTATTTACTTTTTCTCCATTGTTTTAACTTTAATTTAAAAGAATCATAATTTATTGATCTTGTAAAAAGAACTATCTGAGGTATTAATTTCTAATACATTTTCCATGAAAAATTAAAATGAGTCTTGTTAAAATAGCTTGGAAATGCATTTTTCTTGTCAGCAGGGTATCTCAGAGTCATAAAAGCTAATATGGATTTTGATTTTTCAAGAGACCATGTTAATTGCTTTTTTTTCAAATGCGCTTGACCACGTAATCCATTTTCAACAGATTATCTTATGGGAATAATAGACAATGGGGCATCAGTTGAGAATGCCTTTCTGCTACTTCTATTTATTAATTTGATTAAAAATTTATATAGCTAATTAAAAAGCAAGCATGGTTACAATTGGCTTTGAAATCAATTTTTATTTGGAAGCTAAGCTTAGTTTCTTTTACTTCTATCTAATATTTTTCCTTCCAAAAAATTATTTCAGAACGTTCTCAAGATATAGGAGACAGATGAGTATATATGCACAGAGTCCCATTACTAAGTTTGCAGTTGGGTTCTTTGAATATTTTATGCAGCAATACAAAATAAAAGTTTTTAAGGAAGAAGTGCAATTTTGCATTATGAAAAGATGTATTTCATTTTGACACTTTTTCCAAATGAAAAAGAAATTTTTTAGACACTATAAAATAAAGTCAGCATTTTTCATTCCGGGAAGTTATCAGCTTATCATGCTGTTTGATAAATGAGGTGTCACTAAAGACGTGAGACTGATGAACTTTCAGTGGCAGCAGTCTTAGTAGCTGCTGCATCTCTTTTCCATTAATAATTAAACCATTTCAAGTGTATCCTACAGAGTCACCCTCCTCCAACACAGTCATGCAGCAAAGATCTTGATTGGGCACAACTCCTCCAGTACCCAAAATCGACAAAGAATTCTAAACAAATCAAAGAGAAGTAACAGATTCAAGAATAACAGACTGAATGAGATTCAGACACATGGTGCGGGGCCAACGCTTGTACAATTGGTAAGGTGTTTGCCTTGCACGTAGTTGACCCAGATTCCCACCCTGGCACCGCATATGATCCCCCAAGTTCTGCCAGGAGTGATCCCTGAGCACAGAGCCAGGAGTGTGTTCTGAGCGTCGACATGTGTAGCCCCAAAATAAGCCAAAACTAAATAGGCCCAAGGGGAAATTTGATGCTCTCTTAATTTCTATTGAGTAGTTTCCATCTCTTGAATGCAGTTTCTCCAATAGGGAAAAGGTGATATCAAGTTTCTTTCCAAATCTTCCATACTGCAGACCTTGTTGAATAAGCCTACATTCACTAAAAGAATATCATGTCCAGAGTATTGCTCTCTACCTCGGTGTAGGAGGGCTATATTCTGAAAAACCATGGGAAAATGTCTGTCAAGCAACCCACAGGTTTATTTTAGCTTGACGCCTATAAACAGAAAATTTTTTACCCTTCAAGTCTGGCCTTCATGACTTAAATAATTCCCCTAATCACCATCAATTTGTCATCTGTCAAAACCTCTACATTTGGGTTCTTGTCAAATGACAAAGGTGATGACTTTTCTCCTGGAACTTTGTTCTGTGTTAGCTTCCTACTGATAGCAAAAGAAAGAGATTTTCTCTTTCTTTTTACTGGAAAGAGATTTTCTCCCCAAAGATACAGCGGCAATGTGCAGAGAGAACTAAAACAAAAGATTTTTGAATCCCTAAATGAATCCAGGAGGAAAAAATAAGTCATTCTGATTCTAGTTGCTAACAAAGCCAGAGGAAAAAAAATAATCAGTTGCTATGTTACTTCTCATAAGACCAAGCTCAGCATAAAGTGAAGAAAGGATTTCCTGCTGCCGTCCTACATTATCCTCAGTTGCCTTAATGGTTTGTATAATAGGAAAGTTAAAGAGAAAAATCCAAAGACCAAAGAATTTGCTCTCTTAAGGACACACATTCATCCAGTAAAGGGACATCGTGATACGTGTTCTTATGCATAAGTGCTATGTTCTGTGTACTTGAGGGCCAGGTAACTGTGGGTCATTGTAGACTATTACTAGTATAGGGGATGCATTTACCCAGAGTTGTGGGGTGTAGTGACAGACGCTGGTCTAAACTGAAGAGACTTGGATGAGGAAGAGAGAAAGCAAGAGAAGGATTAGGCTTGAGAGAGAGAAAAAAAGGATGTGAAGGCTATTTTAAAGCAAGGTAAATGAGTAGAAAGTGGGGTTCAGGTGTTATGGGGGAAGATTCAAAAGGAGAATGTAAACACTCAGTACCTTTCAACGTTTTTCTGTTTATGAGGCTTAGTTGGAACTGCTGTTCATGTCTTTTAATCCTTCATTGCCTACTGTTTAGCCTTAAAGGGGAAGCAGAGTCGTGTTTTCTCCTCGCTAGGTGATTAGAGTCAACTTGCTCATTTTGGGGCATACACAGAGCATTAAGTAAAGACTATGGTGAAGTTATATGGCCTGGGGAACTTTTTTAATTCCTATAAAATGTGGGTAATTTAATAGAAATAAAATAGATGAGTATAATAGCTTTTACCTTAAAAGGTGATGGGTCTTAAATGGATGAGTACAAGTGTGGAACTAAATATGGTGCCCATCAACCTATTATATCATATTATATTGCTTTCCTGCTTTTCCTGCTTTTAGGGAGTTGTTCTTAGTAACTACCTGCATATAGTCATTTCTAGGAGGAAACCCATGCTCATCCCTCAGGTTTATGGTTGTAGCTCCAGCTGAGCAGGGTGCCCGGCATATGGTAAGCACTTTCAGAATATTTGATTAGTGAATAAGTTACTACCAAAAATATTGTGCTTGCACTCCTGGAAAGTTTCCCTTGATCTTGGTGAAGGAGAGTCATACAGTCGCCAAACACCAGTACACTCGAATGAAAGTCTCGTGACTGATTTGGCTGGAATTCTGCCACTGATGCCTGACCACTCACAGTATATGGCTATGGTTAAGTAGGAAAATGTATTTTATTTTTATTACTGTTTTTAGATTAGGGGTACAAGTCTTTTTATAAACGTGTGTGGGAGCACAGCTTGCATCCCCTTTGGGTATTTTCACATAAACGTATTTAAATCCATGGTGCTGAGCCAAAAGAGTAGTAATACCACTTTTTCCTACCTCCCATCGAATTCCCCAAGAGAGCAATTATAGCAAGATCTTCACTTCATCTGCTCTACAGTATCTGGATGCAGAGAACTCATTATCCTCTTACCAATTTTCCACACAGAAACTCAGCTACTCACTGCCTGGTTTGAAGCCTTTTCTATGAAATAACTAGCACATTTAGTCTTTCGTGTGGGATCTCATTTTATATGCAGAGAAAAGATGGGTGGCAAGAAGGTGTTATGTCAGTGGTGGTGGAAACCACAGTCTCAGGAGTTGAAGCCTGTGTTGGTGGAGGGACCTCTAGAAAATCATAGAATTGAAGGAGGTAGGAAGAAAGGCAGAGAGTCAGTTACTGCCAAGTTCCTACAACGTGCTGTTCATCCATCTTATTATAGAATATACACATTTTATGAAACTTTTTTTGCTTATAAAAGTTGATCTCTGCAAATATATTGTAGGCTTGATGATGTAGATAGACACCGTCTTATTCCAAAAACCCTAATTTGGTCTATCACACATAGACCAAAATTCAAAATTCTTAAAAATTTTGAATGAGTGCTTAAATAGGCAGATGGGTAGGTGGATGGCCAGAATATGAGAGAAGAGGAAAAGTGGAAGTCATTAAATGGGTATGATATGACTATCTATATCTCTGCTACTTGTCAGGGTTGATCCTGGTTCAGAATACATTTGAATTTAAACTTGAAGGACTCTGGCTCTTGGAAGAGGAGGAAGGTGGTGAGGACAAAGACATAATGTTCAGTCAAAAGGTGAGTTTAGTTTGACAAAGTGAGAAGTTCAAATATATACTAACTGGGAAATAGAAAGAAACACTAAAATTTGGAATGGAGACAGTAGTACGAATTCAGTAGGCAACAATTTAGGGTACTTAGTCAGAAATACATACATATACATATATATGTATATATGTATATATGTATATATATATACATATCACTGTATCACTATCTTCCCATTGTTCATCGATTTGCTCGAGCAGGCACCAGTAACATTTCCATACATCCCATCATATGCTATTGTAACCCAAGGGCATCTGCTTGCTCCAGGAATATGAAGAGCCTCAAACCATTCCATCAAGTCATGGGAATGAGGTCTATAATTGTTACTGGTATTTGGCATATCAAAATACTACACAGGTAGCTTGCCAGGCTCTGCAGTGAGGGTGGAATACTCTCATAGTCACCTCTCATCTCGTGCATTTATTGATGAACCACACGGCTGCAAAGCGGAGGGGCTTGTGATCAGCTCTTCTGCTGGGTGGAGCTCTGACTAGTTGGGGAGTTCAGATGTGGAAAATGGTGGCCCTCATGGTGTGGGGTTAACAGAGAGGTTAATATGAATGGATAAATCTAAGCTTATGTAACACTTTCCAATACAAGGATTTAAACAAAGGGGCAGCTTCTTAGATGAGATAATCTGTCAGACTGTGAAAATAGAGGATCTTTATGATAGCTGATACAGATGGGTATGGCTGAGTGTTAGTCTTTGTAGGATATGCCACTTTGATAAGACCATTTAATATTATTAGAGAAGTGCTTTGGCCATCGAGAAAATTACTAAAATGTAACTTCTTGATTCTATCCAAGGATGTTTGAAATTAGAAAATTTTAGGTCTTTAGACCTTTCTGTACCATATCCAATCCAAGGACAACTATGTTAAGAACCGTGTGTATTGGAAAACATTTACATAAAAATTAACAAAAGGATTATGTGCCAGGTAATGAACTTTGGTGACTTGAAATACTTAGAATAGTACTAGGACTCCTGGCTGTGGACGTCTCTTGTCACCAAACTCACCTGTGTCCCATTCTTTGAGTAGCTTCTGTGGCTTTGTATTTTCCCCAGGCATTATGGTATAGATATAGCGGTGATTACCCAGTCTACATTGGATAGTACTTCTTTCTTCAAACCTAGAAGCACTAGATAAAGATTTCTCTAGGTGTGGAACTGCAGCCACCACCAGCTTGTGGACTTTTCTATTAGTGTTTCTGTCCTTCAAGTTTGCTGACACAAAGACAGTGGATAATTTGAATCAAATAACTTGGACTAATATAGGTCATATCCATTGTCTATATGCTTCTAGTCAATGACTCTTAGGGACACAACTGCAGTTAAGCAAGCTGGATTTATCATTTGTCACAGAGAGGGAGATTCTACAGTGGAATTCTGTGAGGTGTCTCAGTAAGAGGCTATAGATCTTTTCTAGGACTTAACAGATTTGAGTTTTGATTAAGTATTTTTGTAGGAGATGTGCATAAATGTAGGTTTGCTCTGGGTTGAGCACACTTGTGAAGTAGAAGCGAGTTTACAAATGGATATCTAAATCAGAATTATTGTAAAAGGTGAGACTAAAGCAACTGTCATTCTTCTCAGCCAGCAGAGTGAGGGGCAGGAAGAGTTGCAAGAAGTAGTTGGCATTTTGTGGTTTATACAGTGACCTTGCTTTTCTTGCACCTAGAAGAATATTCTGAAGTGTTCTGATTTGATCTCACTCTATCTGATCAGATTGACTTTGTCTGATGTTGCTATTCTTTCAGATTTTTGTGCTAAGAGGAGAGAGAAGTTATGAGAAGCAGGCTGGTTTTTGATGCCAAGTTATGCAAAACCTTTGCTTCTACAACTGGGGTTGCTGCTTTTACACCTTTTGCCAGGCTTGTCCCAAAATGTCATGGTTTACAAAGGCCTTTTAAGTCAGAAAGCACGCTTCACTCAGCTGTTTCCAATAGAGACTTTAAGCAGGAACTTAAGATGTGGGCCAGGGGTGGAGGAAACAATTCCTTAAACATTATTAAGGAAACAATTAAAGGTAAAGCATCTAAACAACGTTGACTTAATACCATCACCATATTCTACCTTAATATGACGAAAATTCTACCTTAATATGACAGAAAAAGGGAATATTTACTTCTACTGGAAACTTGAGAACTAGGACCCTAAAACTAAAGCAGTCCTTGATAATCAAATTTTGGAAACTTGTGGCAATTGTCTAAAATGCTTTGATGAAATAATAATGGGCCATGAAGGATCTAACCCTTACTCTCTAGTGGAAAAAGTGCCTTTTACTCACTGAACACAAGAAGAGGATCTTTCAGAAAACTTGGATGGGAGTGAAAATAACTAGTAGAGTTTCCATATCAAGGGGTAGTCAAAGAGGATTGTAGGAATAAAGATATAATTGAATCATGCAAACCCATGATGTGAATACTATGGAAAGAAAGGCACTAATATGTCTCAAGCAGTTAGTTGTGACAAAGCACTGATAAGACACAGAGAACCTGTGGTTAGAAATGGTCAGCGCCAATGATCACATTCAAGAATAACAACCAACACTGTCTTGACAATAGGTTGATAAATAAAAAATAAGCATTGGAGCATTGGATTTGAAGGAATGAAGTCTTTGTACTACCTCCACAGACCTCTGTCTTTTATAAAAGCTAGACCATCAGAAGAAATAGGTTATTATATTTGAAAAGTGCAGATGTGTGGTGGATTTACCCGTATTAAAAGATTAAATGGGAGTGAGACTAGGTATTCAGCCAATAACTCTTCTTGGAGAAGGAGCAACACAGTGACTGGGTTTAGTCTCCTGCCTAGAGCAGCAGGTACCATGATATTGGCACTCTAAATACATATGAAGGCCAGGAGAAAGAGTCAACTCAGAAGGCAAGGGACTAAAACCCTTCAACTTATAATAAAACAATATGGAGGATTTTCAGTTTCAAAAATTGAGATGACCTGCCAACACTTCTGTAGGAAAAAAATATCAGGATTGTACTATCCATTGATGTTTTAAGACTTATTTTAAGCAAGAATATGGAAGACATGTAGACATGAAAATTACTATCATGAAGGAGGAAGTTAGTGCTAGTAACAGATTTGTAGACACAGGAGTCTCAGTCTGCCACTCAGAGGCCCACCTGGAGAGCCCCAAAGTCAGTCCCAGGAGCAGGAAGTGAGAGCAAATACAGGGCAAAGTCTTTATTATGCTTTGCAGGGGGAGTGAGTGAAACAGAGTAAGCCAGCACAGCACCGAGTCTGAATAATTACAGCAGGCTCTCCTAGTTATCCGGTTCTTGGCTGTAATCATTCGTGTTATGTCAACTTGGCTGAGCCACAGTTGCCAGATATTTGGTCAAACGTTATTGGGATACATCTGTAGTGGGGTTTTTAGAGGAGATTAGAATTTAAATCAGTGTTCCTTGAGAAAAGCAGATAAGCGCCATACCATGTGTGGGCTTCATAAAATTAGCTGAAGCCCCAAACATAACAAAGTGTGACTTCCCCTGGGCAAGAAGGCATTCTGCCAGCTGGCTTTCTTTATACTCAAAGAGCAACTCTTCTGAGACTCCAGGCTGCTACCTCTCACTTGCAGATCTTGAAATTTACTTAGCATTCACATTATCATCCAAGATCTTAAAAAAAAATCTCTCTCCCATCTCATAGCATCTCCCCAGATCTGTCTCTGTCTCTCTGTCTCGATGTCTCAAAGGGATCTTTAGTACAGATGAATAGTGATTAGGAGTTTGAAAACTGAATAAAGGATGTGATTAGGGGAAATGAACTCTGGATTGGTTAGTTTTCATTCAAAAGGCACATTCCTAGGTGCATAGTTGTGCAAATCTCTGGGAATTGATTTGCACTAGGAGCAGTGTTCCCTAAGTGTCAGCAAAGCCGACTTCAAAGAGTCAAACTACAGACAATACAGAGACACGGTTCATCTAAGTGACATAGGGAAAGAGTATGGGAAACACAGAGTAGAGAGAGGAGCCACTAAACTATGCTTAAAGACATCAGTCCAATGCTGCTCTTAATGCATTTAACATAATAGAATGAATGCCTAGTGATCCTGAAAGGAAACTTTTCCAGTCTGTACAACCACTGAAAAGGTGGGGAAGTAAACAATATGGGCATGTGCTGAGGTCATTAATTCAAGAGGAGGGAGGCTTGTTCAGGGACATCTAAGTTTATTTAAACTCCGAACTTAGACCCCTGGGAACAGGCCTACTCAGAACAGATTGAGCGTGGAGCTTTGGGGTGATCCTTCAGCACCTCTTCTGCCAGGCTGAGATTGATTTCTTATTGAGCAGAGGTGCTCAGAACAGAGGGACAGCGGTAACGGAACCACCAGAAGTGATGCAAATTTAAAACCCAAAGAAGGATCTGAGTGTGTTCAGAGACTGCAGACTGGACACCTTCAAAGGGAACACTGCTTGACTGAAACCCAATCATGAATAGCTTTGTAATTGTCTATCTCATGATGATTCAATAAAAAATAAAGTAAAACGAAAACAAAAAAATAGAAGGCATTATCTTATTTACTCGATTTCTGCTGTCAAATTACATTCTGGGGCAGAGATTGACAGCATTTCCCAGACTCCTTTGCACGCGAGTGTGACCTTACAACATATTCAATGGATTTTCAGCAGCATCCCTAAGTATGGTTTCCAGGCTAAGGTTTTTAAGAAATAAGAGTGCCTTATCCCTCTGTGCCTGAGTGGCGTGGCAACCCCCTGGGTGATCTTGTAAATTACAGGCTGACATGACAGATGTACTGTCAGCATGGGTCCCCCGGATGACTGAGGAGAGTTGACCTGTAGGCCGGGAACACCTAGGTGGGACTGTTACATGAACAAGAAAACGTCTACTGTCCTGGAGCTTTTGTTTGCATTAGATTTATTTATTACTATGACCCTAACTAAAGTAAAGGTAAATAAAAATCATATTCCCCCATTTATAAAGGGCAAAGAGACATGTTCCTCTACCTCCCTTTTCTCAGCATTTCCTCGGAGACATAATAAATCTGAGCTTTTTTTTCTCTAACCACTGGAATAAAGATAAATCTCATGAAGGGATTAAACCCAGTGTCCAGTTTTTACTATACAGAGATATCTCCAAGGTCATGAGCCAGATAACCTCTTTTATGTAAAACTGTACCTCTGAATTAACTCGGGGGACTCCTCACCAGATGAATGGAGGCGTCACAAGCTTCAAGTGCCATCATCTCTCCAGGAAATCAGACACAATTTACTTGTACTTTCTACTAATTTATGGTATAAATTTTCAAATTTTTTCATATATTTTCTGTGCATGCAAATCTGTTATTAGTTACTCACTCGATAATACTCGATAATAAATTGTATACTTTCCTCTATACTGTAATGGGAAGGACTTTGTAAAATTTCCCAACACTACCCAGAAATTTGTAAATGGGTTTGCTGTAACCATAACCTAAAGTATATCTATTTAGTTTATAGTCAAGCATCTTCTGAGGAAAACAGAAGTCGCATAGATGATAAAATATGCGATTTGGAGATGACCGCTGACTAGAGCTGTTACTGACTGGATCCCACGAGATGTCAAAAGATTATGTGGCTGCCCACCTACAAGATGGTCAGACTTCCTTGTCAAGACCCTGAAGGAACGGTTTGAGGCTCTTCATATTCCTGAATCAACCAGATGCCATTGGGCTACATTGGCACGTGATAAGTTCCAATGGAAATGTTACTGGTGCCCGCTCGAGCAAATCGATGAATAATGGGATTCAAGTGATCAAGTGACATAGTGGCTAAGCCCTTGGCAACAATGTTACCTTCAGTAACTTAGCAAGAAGAACAAGTGTCCTGCCTAGAGGAATAGGTTTTTAAAAAAGTCAGATTGTGTGCATTGTGGAATGTGTGATGGATGCTTAACAAGAAGAAATCAGTACATGTAAGGATTGACGGTTTTAAAGTAGAAATCAAAGGTGATCAGAATTCAGAAGTTGGTCTGACAATTCTATTACTTCTGGACTCCAAATAAGAGAAAACATAGAGGCTTTGAACAAAAATTAGTATAAGAACTAGCTGATTTAATGAAGGAAGTCAGTCCTGTGGCATAGCTCAGTTTAGGATGCCCTCTTCTGCCCGGGCCTACCTCTTTCTGCTTCAGGATACTGTCACTTTGAGACAGAACACACGAGTGTGAAGAAACATATTGTACAGTTCACTTGAGCACTGTATCTAAGAGAGAATTACGGCTAGAGCCATTGGCTCATGGGATCTGATATGCAGAAAGTATATCAAGCGCATACTATGCTTTTGAGGGAAATGTGTTGCTACAAGTAACCATAATCCTGTTTGTAAACCCTCTTGAGTCTATGCATTTTTGAGGCTCCAACACCCAAAGAGAAGAGTTAGAAACCTCAAGTAGACATTGTAAGTGATGGAGTTCTTACGAGAAGGCAGGTTCAAATTTTATCAAGAATTTCCTCCACTACAAAAAAAAGACACTTCCCAAGACCCATCCTCAGGATCTCGTGGCTGCTGGATCCTGAGCTGACTATAAATCTCTGTCCAAATAGAGAACTTTCATTTGCATGTGTTATCCAAATATATCCCTGTTTGATTGTCTAGGGGTGGGATGACAGGAACTTTTCTTTTCTATATTGGCAACTCATAAGTTTGATTATCATATGGTTCTCACAGGGATGAATGAAAAGGACCACATGTTATAAAGATATCCTGATCTTGGGGATGGAAAAATGAACTTTTGTTCACTTTGAGACAACAGAGAGTTAAAGATTTCAGACCTTCTACTGTAAACATACGGTATTTTGCATATACAATATTTATAAATATACAGTATTTTTGTATATACACAAAATACTGTATATTTTGTGTATATTGTCTTCTGTCATTCAATTCTCTCCCCCCTCTTTCTCAAGCAAGAGTCCTCTGGAAATACTTAGAATAATTTTCTAATCTTCCTGAGCAGAATTTTTTCTGTTTTTATTTTTATCCTAGACAGAAACACATATTATGATAGGACCAAACGTTTGAGACGTGTTATCCAAATATATCCCTGTTTGGTGGGCTAGGGGTGGGATGATAGAAACTTTTCTTTTCTATATTGCCAACTCACAAGTTTGATTATCATATGGCTCTCACATATGACAGGGTTTCACACACATCATATTTATTTGAATAAACTTAGGAAACACTGTTAGCAAAGCAGTCTTTAAAAATAAGCAGTCTGATTTATTTTCTTACAATTATGATTTGACCCTGAGTCTCAGGAGTCACATTTATTATCTCCAATTTCTCCTTTTATGAAGATAAGTCCAGTATGTTTAGTATAAATACACATAGGTCATTATTAATTATCTCTAATTCCAGCATATTTATGTCATTTGCTGAAAAGCTAAAGAAAGCTACAGTGTCTTCACAGAAAATGCTTTTCTTCTTGTGCTGGGGTAACCACAGTCATGATGACTTAATCATGCCTGTACCTGGCAATCAATCACTCTTCTGGAAACTGCATCCCATTAGAGATCCGCACAAAAAGATTCATGCCAAGTAGAAATGGGCAGAACATGCAATTCCAGACTGACAGTGATTGAACAGAGATTATACCTAATCTTTTCCTGGTGTCCCTGGATATGAAACATGTACAGAGACATTGCCAAGTTAGTGGCTCAGACTTCCTTCAAAACAAAACTGCCATGATTTTTTTCATTGCATAATTTATCCACTATAAGGACATGGGACACTACATGTGATCTGTTTTTCCCAGAGGATGGAAACATGACACTTAAGATCCACTCCAAGAACAATGCAATGACCAAGAACTAGACTTTGAATGCCCACGTGGAAAAGGACTACTAAGAGCAGAAATTCTCTACAAACTCTGCCGTCCTGTTCTCCACTGCTTACCTTGTTTTGTTCCCTCTCACAAGGAGTTTTTGTAAACCCTGTCCAATCTATACAGATACATCCTAGTATCACAAAGCTCACAGAATGTTGATAGTGAAAAATAATCTGAGCATCTTCATTTTATCTTCCTACATTTAAGGACTAGAAAATTAAGCTCAAGAATAGAGGCATGAATTATTCCACTCCAAAAAAAAAAACTACTAAATATCACTCAGGATGAAAATTCCATTTTCCAGTCTCCTGGCTCAAAGATTTTGTCTTCTCTCTCGAAACTTTTTTATTTCCATTCAGCTCATGAATGTTAGCAGATACTTTATCAACCAAATCCAGGAGGATTAAACCAGAGTTCTAACTTTCAGTGCTGCTGCAAAGACACAGGCGGGGCAAGTTCTCTGTATTTTTTTAAGAAAAGCAATGCAGCATAAATTATTTTATAAATCGGCTCCATTGTGCCCATAGATCTTCCCCAAACAGTGATCTGTTGTTCAATAATCTGCAATGAGAACGATTGGCTTGTCAAAGGAACTTTATCCTGGAGATAGGGAAGTCAGCACAGGTAGAGTCGTATACCAATGACAGTTGGGTGAAAACTCTTAAGGTTGAAATAATTAATTGTTAAGTCATTTCTTCATTGATTTAATATGCATATCTATTTAGATCCAAAGGTGTTACAAGGCATGGTCTAAAGTTTACAGGAGATACAAAGGTAAATAAGGTTGCCAAAAATATCTAAGGAGATTCAACAGTGAATGTACAACAGGGCCCTTTGAATTGGTAGGTGAGGAGAGCAGTAAGATATTTTTAGGAATGAAAATGTTCGCTGGCATATTTTCCAACATGCTCCAAATGGGCACATTTTTGGGGCTGGAGAGAGTGGGTAATGCACTTGTCCTGTATGCAGCCATCCCAGGTTTGATTCCCAGCACCATGTATGGTACCCTGAGCACGTCCAGGACTGATCCCTGGACAGAGAGCCAGAAATAAGCTCATATCACCATTGCGTGTAACCCTAAAAATAACCATAAAGGACACACTTTTTTTTGCTTTTTTGGGTCACACCCGGAGATGCTCAGGGGGTTTCTCCTGGCTCTGCACTGAGGAATCACTCCTGGCGGTGCTCGGGGGACCACATGGGATGCCGGGGATCGAACCAGGGCCAGCATGGGTCGGCAAAGTGCAAGGCAAACGCCCTACTCGCTGGGCTATTGCTCCGGCCCAAGACACACTTTAAAAAAAAACAGATTAAAAATATTTTAAGGTATCGTGGGCAGGTAGTAATACAAAGATTTAAAGGGAACAATCTGATACAGTTTGACATTGCTGACATCCATGAACACTCAGTCAAGATGATGAACAGATTCACAGCCCTGTAAAATGTGCTTCCGACCCTTCTCAGACCTCCCTGAATACACTCCTCAAACCCAGGGACTACTCTGACTGTTTTCTGTTACTGCACATTAGGTGGCATTTTCTATGATTTTATGTATGTGAAATCATCAAACTCATTTTTTGTATGTTAGCTTGTTTTGTTTTATTTTAACAGCACAACTACTTCAAGATCCATTCATAATGCATCAATAGTTCATTACAATTCATAGCTAACAGTCCATGGAATAAGTACATCACGGTATCACTGTCTTCCCGTTCATCATCAATTTGCTCGAGGGGGCACCAGTAACATCTCCATATGTCCTGTCTCATGCTAGTAGAGCCCAAGGGCACCTGCTTGCTCCAGGAACATAAAGAGCCTCAAACCATTCCACAGGCGGGAATGAGGTCTATAATTGTTACTGGTATTCTGGCATATCAAATCGACACGGGTAGCTATGATATAGTTATTTTTCTTTTCTTTTTTGTTTGGGGGTCACACTTGGCAGTGCTCCTGGCTCTGATATCAATGATCACTCTTGGTGGTGCTTGAGAGAATCAAATGTGGTGCAAGGCAAGCACCCTACCTGCTGCTTTATCTTTAAATACATATAGTTCATGTATTCTTTATTTTTCATGAATCAATTCTTGGAAATTTAGTTTGTTTCCAGTTAGGTTTATTACAAATAATAGCTTAAACTAAATAAATCCATCCTTTATCTCCATGGAAATATGCTTTCATTTACTTTAATAAACGCCTGGAAGTGGAATGTCTGTGTCATAGGATAGATAGAGGTGGCACTTTCTAAGATACAGCTCGACTGTTTTTACAAGTGCTATGGCCATTTTGCATTCTCTCCTACAAAGTACATTTTTTCTTCAGATACTTGCTGATCCTTATTGGTATGGTTATTTTTTGTGTTCGTTTTAACCTTCAGCCATTCAGAAAGTGTATTCACACTTTAATTTATTGCCACTGATTTACAGAGAGGCTGTTAGCCTCTTTGGAAAGAACCATGATCTTTATATGCTGTTTGTGTTCAGACTACATGCATGACACCACAAAGAGAGACAAAATGCACCATTGCAGGAAAACTATTATAAAGGGAAAAAGTCTCTCTCTCTCCCCTCCCTCCCCCCCCCCCCCCCCCCCCCCCCCCCTCACACACCACACACACACACACACACTCACACAACCCAGGTTTGGCAGCTAAGTCAGAGGTTGAAGGGAAGCAGAACTCATCTGTTCAGGTTTCATTGGCTTTATGAGTTGTACTGGAGATAATTAATTCCCCTTTACAGCAGAGGTACTTGGAGTGTGCAGGCGCCTTTTTAAGAGCCTCTCTGTTCTTTGTCCCTTTCCTTTCAAGGCTACCAGCAAGGAGTTCTGTGTTTGAGTTCTTCCCAGCCTTTCTGTTGCAAATAAGGGCTAGAGTTAAGTCTTTGTTCTGAGAGCAGTGTGGAGTGGACCTGAATTCCTGAATTGGACCAGGCTCACCAAAAAATTGATACCTAGACTGAAATTCAAAATTGAGGGAAAAAAAATCAGACACACACTCACACACACACACACACACACACACACACACTCACACACCAAGTTTATTGAGAGTAAAGATAGGAAGGACTCCCAAATGGAGAGGCCGGAACAGACTGCCCAAGAATGGTTGTTGTCTAGGGAGTTTCAGAAGATCTCTTCACAATAGCACTTGCTCGGACCATTGTTCTATAACCAGTGATGCTGTTTAGTCTTTAGCTGCCACACTGACTGAGGATATCCTGATATCTTTAGGTTAGATTTTGAGAGAAGACTCTGACAGTGGTCTGCAGTGGGGTTCTGGGTGTATTCTTTTTTTGGCTAAATCCTTTGGAAGCCGCTGGCTTTGCCACTGGCTCATAGACATTGGAGGTTGTTGATATTTTCTTTGCACTCTAGGATTGTTTATGCTTTCTGGCTGAGGAAGATTGTTGACTTTTTTCCCTGTCGGTCTAAAAGAATTGTAAACAAGATCATTGTGTCGGAGAAGAAATTTGCAGAAGGCACTAGATTTGAAGGTATCAGAGTGATAGAGTATATAAGGTAAGTGGTTAAAGATGAAGTGTCTCCTCACAAATGACCAAGGGAAACTGAGGAATAATTTCACTGTGATAGTTTCCCAGTTCCCTGGACTCCTTGTGACAGCCAGGGTTCAGTGGGGGGCAGAATTCCAATTCCAAGTACCAACACTAAAGAGTTACTCAGTTCAGGTTGATTGATAGTATCATTTAATCAAGATTGATTATGGAAATATGAACACAGCCTTGAGGATAATTGGGAAAGTGTTGTAATTTTTCTGTTAAATTAGAAAAAAGTGAAGAAAAGGGTCAAAGTCATTGATATTTGATGGAATATGTGGCCTATATTTATAGTCACTGGATGCTGCAGTTTGAGATATTAAGGTATTACATGCAAAGGCAGGGAAGCCAGATAGATTGAAAAAGACCTTTACGAGATGGATAGTAATGACAGACATTCATTAAAATATAATGATATGTCAGGTGGTATTCTCAGAGTTTTGAGGTCTTTTTGTGTACATGTAAACTACTAACACAGGTCTTTTATGGATGGATAAAAAAGCAAAAAAAAAAACAATACTCCCTACCCTCCAAAAGGAAAAAAATAGCAAAACAAGCTAAGTTGTTGTTACAGAAACTATGGTTGTTTCCTTCTTGAAGGTTGTCTTGAGTAGTACATAAATGTGTTCCTTTCAAGTGCTCTTGAATTATAATCAAAACAATCTCCATTTTACAGGTGAAAACCCTGAAGCCCAATGAACTTCAGTGAATTGTTTCAAGTCAGAGAGTTAAGAAGTGACTGTATAGCTCAAAAGCAAAGCTGACTGGGTCCAAAGCTCAAGATTCTAAGTCACTCTGCAATATGGATAGCAAGAAAAGAAAATGTCCTAAATTCAGAGGTTTGTAATATTCTTAAAGGAGAAAATATAAAGTGTTTTATGGGAGATACAGTCTTTTCAATTATATTTTGCAAGATTATGGGTGTAGAGAACTTGGATTTGTCAGGGTATGATAGGTTGGAGAGCATTTTTTTCCGGCATTAAATTATGTCAATGGTTTCATACATGGTTTTGTTCACTCTAAAGTTTGCTATAATTATAGTGGGGCAGATGTTATCAGCGAATGCTTTCCTTTCACTCCCTGTAAAAGATGCTAGTATTTGTAAAATGGAGACATTTATTTTGTCACATTAGGATTAGTTGACTTTTTTTATGCATACTATATTCTCATCCGAATATTTAGATGACTAAATCTGATTTCTTTATTGTTCAAAACAATCAAAACAAAGCATATTTCACATCAGCATTCTAATGAGCTTTGTTTTAGTGATTAATTAAGTTTGAAGTTAGTCAACACTCAATTGAGCTACAAAAATAGAAAATACTTATTCAAATTCCAGAGTTCAGGGTGCTATAATCTTCGAGTACAACAAAAAATGCTATTTAAACTTATTTAATGGAAACCTATTAAAGTCTCATTTAATTTATTTGCTTCAGGGAATATAGAGATGGGATAGTGTTGGGGGCACACTGGGCACCCCAACAAAATCCGGGAGCAGGGTCTAGGGAACCCCTTCCATCTCAGGGGACTGGCGGCCGATCTTTCAGATGGAGAAAGATGAAAGAATCCAGCAAACTTTCAAAAAGCTTTACTCTCAAAGGTTCTGGTTTAAAATCCAAAAAATAGGAAAACCCCGACTTTGGGTTCCCCACCACGTGTAGGTTTAGAATTCCTGGCCAAGATGGCAGCCACCATGTGTTAAGGCCCAACAGGGAAGAGAACGGAAAGGTGGTGAGCAGAGGGAGAGAGCAAAAGGCAAAAACTGAGCTGGTAGAAAGCAGGCTACAGCTTTTATATCTTCTCAATTTAGACAACCCATACCAAGGGGAAGCAGTTAGAGTCAAATCCCCTCAGGTAACTTCTCCCAGGACCTCATGTAGGTCCATTGAAAGTTATTGCTGCCTAGCCAAGATCTGCCTTGGAAGTGCCCCTGACAAGAAGACTGGGGGAAGTTCATGTATTTGTACCAATGGATATTCTACAGCCGTGTATATATTTCTCCAAACCTTCACAAGATTCTCATCTTTACTTCATAGTTGTTTTGTATATTAACTTTTAGACTTATTAGAGAGCCATGCTTGCTTGCTTGCTTAGGGTCAAACAGCATATCTCTCTGGCCTAATTACTTAGACATCCAATGTGGCCAAGTAAATGTACCAGTAAGATCTAGCTAGTCCCACAATGATTGTGGCAGAATGAGAGAAAATATTTATACCAGCTAACATAAAATACATGGTAAGATATCTTGTCACATTTCAAACTGTCCTCCTGCCCCATCTACAAAGTGGCCTGCAGGGAGGCAACTCCAGGCAAAATGCAAAGGCCTTGGGCAACAATGTACTACAACAAATAGAGGGAATTTTAAACAGGTAAGATGGAGTAGAATCATGGTTTAGCCCTATTCTTTATTTTTAGAAGTAATAGATCTTCTTTGGTGGAATTTGTGTGTGTGTGTGTGTGTGAGTGAATGTTTGATACTTTAATATTTTAAATGAGTCATGAATGGTGTTTTGGGGGCATTTTTCTACCTGAACAATTTTAAGTTGCTTAAACCTCATAGCAGTTTGGAGAAAGCTATATTATTCTTATTTATTTTCTTGTTTTGGTCTTATTTTGAGGCCACACCTGGCCTGCTCTGGGCTTACTCCTGACTCTGTGCTCAGGGATCACTCATGGCAAAGCTTGGGGACTATATAAGGTGCCAGGGATGGAACCTAATTCAGTCATATGAAGCAAGTGTCGCATCTGCTGTACTATCACTCCTGCCCTGATTCTCCCTATTTCTATTTCAAACAGGAAACTCTGAAGCTTAATAGAGATCCCTTACATAATCATCTGGAACAAAGGAACAGAATGAGGTACATTTAACGCCTATTACACTTGACAACTAAAAGCGTGGAATATATGCTCTTCTTAGCCAAGTTTTATCATTTGTTGTGGTTAGTAAGAAGTCTCTGTAGTATTCAATGAGACTATTTAATTATAAATGAACTTATTCTCTTAAAGGGTTCATATTTTTAATTAACACAGACATGCTTATAAACACAGACATCTATGTGTGTTTATTGCACATGTGACCCATCTACCACTGACATTCAGCTGCCCGACATTGCATAGAGAGTCCTAATGAACCAATGGGGGGCAAATAATTAGAAAGGGGGAAATATATAAAGGAAATTAGTTACAAAAGGTCACAAGAAATATGGTTATTAACAGAGTCAAAGAACACTGGTAGTCCCGGGGACATAGGTACGCTCTGTGGAACAGCTAAAAATAAATTCAGATTGAATTAAAGTCAGGCAGAAGAGGGGCAGAGTGGAGCCGTCAAGCTCTTTGGGAGGGGTGGATGTACTGATGATGATGATGATGGTGACAGCAGCTGTTATTTTTCAGTTGCCTCCTGTGGCTAGTCATGATGTTAGGAACTTGGCCGAGGGATTTACTACATTTTCGTATTACATGCGCAGCAAGCTTTAGAAACTGTGTTCAAACTAAAGGGAGGCGATTCAAGAGGCAAAGTGTACTGTGAAGTTGAAAAGCAGAATAGGGATTTGTAGCAGGACTCCATCTGCCTAACTGAAGGTCAAGGATCAGACTCTCGTCTTTCTTACTGAATTCAGAAATAGAAGTTTCTTTATTTGATATTTACCCTTCAGACTGTTTCCAGAAGCTTCTAATTTTTTGTGCATAATTTCAGAAGTTTCACCTACTAGGGTTTAAACTAGGCTTCTTGGTGACTTTCCATGAAAGCCACACTCTTTCCTTGAGTTGCCAAGTTGGAAGTTCATCTCTTCAGATCCCTTTCCAAAGACATATATCACGATGTTCTAAATGTCCAAAAGTTGAAGGTGTCTTAGAAATGTACTTGGACTTTATAAATTTTCATGATTAATCTTAGCTCCAGACAAATTCTAGCTGGGCTTCTTGACCTGCAGTAATCAATTTGCACAAGTATGTCCAATGGAGGAGATTTTAGTGATTTATTGCAAGAACAGAGAAAACACTCTGAAAGTGTAATTGGAGCGGAAGAACAGAAACCTTACTATGTGCCTCTGTTGGAGAGTGCTGAAAAGAAAAGGGAAGCTTCTGTTCTCTTTCTGGGATTCACATCCAAAAAATTCTGGGTTTGTTTATTTTAATTAACACTAGGAAAAGAGTTGAGCCCCCAGATCATTTAAATCGCTAACTTACATTCAAAAGTTTTTATTTAAATTTTCCTAATCTGTCTCATTTTTTTAAAAGCAAGAATATTGAATGGAATTAATTATATGATTTATCTATAGTTATTGTGTCAAGTGAAATAACCCTGGAATCGCAATAAACCTAGATAAGGCCCAAGTAGTCTTCATATTAGATAAGACTGAATTTGGTCTACATATAAAGGGAAATGAAATAATAGCTACCTAAACACTCAGTGTGTTTTAGTTAATATAAAATAAAGCAAAGTAGACATGAATGCCACATAGTGGCATGATTAGAGACTCAGGATCCTCTCTCTCTGCTTGTGGCTTTTATCCTCAGACATGGCTCACAACAACTACCAGGGTCTTGGCTGTGGCAATCTCCTTTTCTGTGAATATCTCAGTACTACTCTATGGTGATGCTTCCATGATATTCTCACTGCTGAAAACTTAGTTATTTAATTACACAACATTGTGGGAGGCTGTAAAAGAAAAGTTTTACCTGAGCATACGGCCAGTTCAAATAAAAAATGGAGTTCCATGGTTGAGAACACAATAGAAAAGGGTTAAAAGAGAAACCATTGAGAAACACAGCAACCCCCAGACCAATAATCTCCATATAACTTTGTTTATATGCTACCCACACAGCGGAGCCTGGCAAGCTACCCATGTCATATTTGATATGCCAGATATCAGTAACAATTATAGACCTCATTCCCATGACCTGATGGAATGGTTTGAGGCTCTTTATGTTCCTGGAGCAAGCAGATGCCCTTGAGCTCTACTTGCATGAGACAGGACATATGGAGATGTTACTGGTGCCCGCTCACGCAAATTGATGATGAACGGGAAGACAGTGATACAGTGACAGTGATAGCTTTGTTTCTTCCCACTTCAATTTATTAAATTCCTGAAGAATCCATATATGCTTGCTATAATTTACCAATGAACTGAGCACCCATCAAAGAAATTTTAGCTGTGAGTGGGCGCCACACAGCAGTGACCCAACTGAGAGTTAAGTTACTAAACTCTAGAGTTGAAGGCTTGACTTGCACCAGGCCCACCCGACTTGATTCCTGACACTACATATGGTCCACCACGCCTGCTATGAGTGATCCCTTAGTGCAGAGCTAGGAATAAGCCAGGTGTGACACAGAACAAAGCAATACAAGCAAATATAACTATAGAGTCAGACAGAGTTATATTTGAATCCTTATGGCCGCTCGAAAGCAAATTGATGATATATGGGAAGACAGTGATAAGACACCGATACAGTGATAACTTCTCCAGGTGTGTGACTATACTCTCCTCAGCTATGAAAGAGGATGCAAAGAAATTGGAAGCCACCTCAAAAAATAGCTCTGAAGTAGATCAGCATGGGACAGTCTCCAAGAACTGTGCATAGTACTGTGACCAGGAATGTGTTAGCATTATTATTTTTTCACAGTTGCTTTCCATATTGTTTGCCCCATGTGAGTTTTAATTATTTTAATACTAGTAATACATAGTTATTCCAAGAAGAATAAAAGAATATGCCTGAAATTTATACTGCTGGGAGTCACCCTCTGCTCAAGGCACACAAACAGAAATGTTCTGGTAAATTAGTCTCTTCCTGAAAGGTTCATTACATGTACCCAATGCATGGTCTACATATAGTCAGTGATTAGGGCACTTCTTTGTGTGACCAGCCTGCCCCAGTGTCTGAACTGGAACCAGAAAGGAAACAATGGTGACAGTGGTGAGCCTGGGTCAGCTATGTGCAAGGTAAGCCTACCCACTGTACTCTTTCTATAGCCCCTCTTATGTTTTTCTTTTAACTTAAAAAACTTTATTGAGGGGCTGGAGCGACTAGCCCAGCAGGTAGGGCGTTTGCCTTGCACGGGGCGGCCTGTGCCGGCCCGGGTTCGATCCCCGGCATCCCATATGGTCCCCTGAGCACCGCCAGGAGTAATTCCTGAGTGCAGAGCCAGGAGTAACCCCTGAGCATTGCTGGGTGTGACCCCCAAAAAAAAGCAAAAAAAAAAACTTTATTGATTGATGTTCTATGATTGATGGAGGTTCTATGAGTGATGTTATCTCATGCTCACCTATGTTCATTGTGGCAATTAGTGTAATAGCCAAGATTCGGAGACAATCTAAATATCCAAGTATGGAAGAATGGAATTTCCTGTTTTGTAATTTCCAATTATTGCCATGCTCTAAAGTTTATTAAAGACAAAAGATGAGCAGGATTGGAGGAACTCTTTCTTGTCTTGTATGTGACGAAACAGACTCAGCTACGTGAAATGTCCTCCATGTCCTACATGAAGTCATAAGGATTCCATATTGCAGAGCCGGCACCAGGACTCAAACCCTCTCCAAGAAGCGGGTAGCTTTACAGCTCTGCCAGAAAGCAAACCTGCAGGGAGTCTGCTGACAACTCCTGAGTTGTCAGAAAGCCAAATTTTCAAGTTGCTTCTGAGATGGTGCTGGTAACAGCAGGTGAGAAAAGGTGAGAAAAGGACAGCTGCTTATATCAGGTTATCATTTTGTGTCAGGGGCTTCCAGAGAGCATCCTTCATTTGCCCTCCAGGAGCTGGTGTGATATTTTTACCTTCACTAGTATCTGAGGTCTTGCAGGAACGTGGTGTCAGACCATGAGAACTGGCACTTGTGATTAGAAAATGACTCTCTGGTGAGAAATACCAAACGATGTAGATAAAACAAAGGCACGCCTGTTCACAGTGTTAGTCCTGTAACATTTAGTTCACTACCAATACCTGCAGTTCTGAGTTAGTAACTAGGGACACAAATGTGCCTAATAAACCATGGTATTGTCAAAAGGGTCAATACTGAAGACTTCATCATCTACTGAAGAGTAGAAAAAGCATAGATCACAGGCACTGTCTGAATAAGTTATGAATAAAGTGCAGTGAAAGGCCAAAAGGGGCTGGAGAGATAGCACAGTGGGTAAGGCTTTTTGCCTTGCATGAGGCCAACATGGATTTGATCTCCAAGCATCCTCTGGAGTAATTCCTGAGGGCAGATCCAGGAGTAATCCCTGAGCATTGCTGGCTGTGATCCAAAAAGCAATAAGTAAATAAAAAAGAGCAAACAAGGCAAACACTGCCTCATTTTTGTAGATGTGACATTTGGACAGAGGCTTGAACCCTGAGAGGTCATAAAATCAGGAGAATTATGCCGGAATGAGTGTGGAAATGAGATGACGTCCATCAAGGTCAGGGAATTTTAATGTGTCTACAACAAAAGGGATTGGGAGTGGAAGGTGAGAGATAAGATAGAAGAAAGAGGAGGATTCTAGAAAGTATAGTGGAATCTGATACCAAGAGCACAAGGCAAGGCTGAGGACGAGCATCTTATCTTGCCGATGGAAATAAAGGGCAGCATGAGAGGGGACAGGGTCATATTTGCCTTGGGCATCTTGGAAGCTCCAGCAGGAGGGCTGGGATAATGAAGGAAAATGAACACAGGCCCCCTCCCTAATAAAGGGCAGGTCTCTTGTCACAGAGTTCCTGCATTTCTTTTCTCTTAAATTTGCTTCTACTCTTTTTGTTTACTTGACTCTTGAGTAGAAGGAGGTGGGTCAAAGTAAGCAGAGATGGAGGTCTCACCTTGCAGTTGAAAACTGGGTGTAACTGTTGATCCCCCAAACCTTATATATGTTCCTTTATAGCTGCAGGGGACTTGTTTGAGAACAACATCAGGTTCCTGTAAACCCAAGTCTGCAGATGACCAAGGTCCCCTTACAAAGGCATCGTCCATACCTATAAGCTCAGCATACTCACCTTCAATCAGTTAACATTGGCTGGGAGTTGGATTAGTGAATGCAAAAACCATGGGAAGAAAGCAATTAGGCCTGTAAATGAACCCAAATCAGTATTGTTCATATGTAAACTTAATTTCTTTCTTTCTTTCTTTTCTTTCTTTCTTTCTTTCTTTCTTTCTTTCTTTCTTTCTTTCTTTCTTTCTTTCTTTTCTTTCTTTCTTTTCTTTCTTTCTTTCTTTCTTTCTTTCTTTCTTTCTTTCTTTCTTTCTTTCTTTTCTTTCTTTCTTTCTTTCTTTCTTTCTTTCTTTCTTTCTTTCTTTCTTTTCCTTCCTTCCTTCCCTTCCTTTCTTTCTTTCTTTCTTTCTTTTTCTTTCTTTCTTTCTTTCTTTCTTTCTTTCTTCTTTCTTTCTTTCTTTCTTTCTTTCTTTCTTTCTTTTCTTTCTCTTTCTTTCTTTCTTTCTTTCTTTCTTTCTTTCTTTCTTTCTTTCTTTCTTTCTTTCTTTCTTTCTTCTTTCTTCTCATACTTAGTATTTTATTTTTTGTGGGACCGGAGCAATAGTACAGTGGTCACAGCATTTTCCTTGCATGGAGCTGACTCAGGTTTGATCCCTGGTACCCCATGATCCCTTGAGCACCACTAGGAGTAATTTCTGAGTGCAGAGCCAGGAGTGACCCCTGGGCATAGCTGGATATTACCTCCAAAAGGCACAAACAAATTAAAATGAACAAACAAACGAATGAATGAATGAATGAATGAACCGAATGAATGAATGAACGAATGAAAGAATGAACGAACGAATGAATGAATGAATGAATGAATGAATGAATGAGTGAATTTCAGTATTGTCCAGGCATTCTGGGCATATATGCAACAATTCCATCAGGGCCAAGAGTTGCCTCCAAAGATTACACTGAATATTCAAGAGAGAAAACATCAATACCATTAAACATGAGTCATAACACCCAAATTCAGCTCTGGGACATGCACTGCATGAGCTCTGCCTGTAGGGCTGCAGGGAAACTGCTTTTGCAGCTGCCAGGTCAGGGTGCCAAGGCACTTTCAAGTAAGTCTCTGCTTCAGGGCCCATCACAGGCCAGGTACTGCAGATAACCTTGCTGTACTTTATATGCAAAACCCCAGGCTCTGGCCTCTAAGCCATGTTAGCTGGATAAGTCAGATATTAAGAATCAGTAGCCCAGGGACTCTTGACATTTCTTATAGTAATAAGCTGCAGAGAATCACTGTTCAAAGTTGCACATTAAGAAGCTGGTTTTGAGGGGAACCCTGGAAGAGAGAAGATTAGTTTTCTGATAAAGGGGGAGTGAGTGGAAAGCTAGTCAGTCTAGAGGACAGTTGTTTCGTCAATTCTGTGATCCTAATGGAATTAATCAGAAAGACAGCTCGGGATTGGTGAGGAGGAAGGTCACTTGAGCTAAACACTCAGTGCCAGTGATTTGCTTTCTGGGTGAAATGATTAACTTCTGGCTAAATTTCCCAGTGAGTTCAGTGAAGTGTTAAATTTGATGTATATTCCAAGTCAGAGAGAAATGGGCACCTGTCATCCATTTTATATAAACAATGTCTTATATATCTTTTGTAATAAATATGCTACAATTTTATATGCAGTTGCTTTTTACTTAGAAATGAAACATTCATGCTTCTTCTTTGTCTATAAATCTACTTATTCAATTATTTAATTTCCGAAGTATTTGGGCACCTGCTATGAGAAAAATAATAGCAATTATAACCGATAACATTTATTCAGTTGATTTAGTGTAGGCCAGAGAGATGGTACAGGGTAAGTGGTGCTGGATTAAATGTGTTCATCCTTAGTTTCATCCTCAGCACCAGATATGGTTCCCCAAGCATGGCCCTGGGTTACTGGAGTAGTTCCTAAGCACTGTTAAGTGTGACCTTCCTGCCCCCCAGAAAGGAAAACAACAACAGAATTACTCAAAGATATTTTTAACTTGTTTCATTTTCATATTAACCTAGGAGAGCAGGTAGTCAGGAAAGAAGGGAGGACTGAAGAGCAGAGAGATTGAGTCCCACTGCTGTGTATGGCGGAGCTGGAATATAAAACCAAGCCATCTGTCTTTACCACTCAGCAGAGATCTGGGTCAAGGGTTCATACATGACAAGCACTTGAATTTGGTAGAGAATCAAATTATCTCAAGGGCGGTATGTTCACTTTTAATGGCCAATTTCTCCTGATTTTCTGCTTTATAATTCAACAGAAAGAGCTGAAAACCATTTTCTAATATATTGAAAACCTGCCAATTTGAGATTAAGAGACACTCCTTGTGAACTAGGGGCAACAGGCCTGTGTCCTTAACCCAGATGTCATAGTGGAGAAACGATTTTACAGCCAGTGGTGGTTTTCATTGATTGTGTTTTTAACTGTTTCCCACCCATGCTTTGTTGCAAAACAATAATTGAGTGATAGGCATTCAAATGCCATCCACTTAAAAATGTCTGACCAGACTGGAATAGAGAACAAATTAAAAAACAATGGGCACTTTGGTGCAGTGGGATGTAGTAATTTTATGTATCAATATTATAAATTTTAATACTATTCTAACCACCTAAAAGTATAATAAATTCAAATATTTAATTAATTTTGTATTAAGGCACTGTGGATTGGAAAGTTATTTAGTGACAAGCTTCAGGCACTGTCCCAATACCAATCCACAAATGTCAACTTCCCTACACTAATGTCCCCAGGTTCCCTCCCCATCTCTCAACCTGCTTATCCAACACTTTTCAGTTTGGTTTCTGTAGTTTGCACCTAGTGCTTTCAGTGTTGTTGGTCCTATGGTTCAGATTATATATATAGATATATGACCCCTCTACATCACGATGTACCCAAGACCCAAACCCTACCCTTGTAATCTCCTATCTGCCTTTTCTTACTCTACACTAGACTTATTTTCCTTCTTTAACCTCCACTTCTTTTCCTTCTTTTTCCTTTCTATAACCTAGGGTATGCCCTTTTAATACCTTGCAAAAGTCTGCCACACATGTTACCATCCTTTTCATTACAGTACATGAAATGATCTTTTCATACTTTCAAAGGAAATGACAACAGAAGGAGAAAGACAGATACAGAATAACTATAATCATTTGTGGGATATAAAAATAGTTTAGACTAATATCCGAAGCCAGGAAAAACAGGAGCCAGGACTACTGTCAAAGGTTGGAATCTACCATATGTGTGTAGGGGCTGAGAATAGGTTGATAGAGAAGGGCCCAGTTTGACAATAATAGTTGGAAATAATAACACTAGATTAGAACTGAATATTGAAAGTAAGTAAAGGATATACATGATAACCCGTCTGTGTCTGAATTGCAAACCACAATGTGCAAAATGAGAGAAAAGAGAGAGAGAGGAGAGAGAGGTAAAATGTCTGCTATAGAGGTAGGCTGGGGAGAGGGAGGGCAACGGGGCACATTGGTGTTGGGAAATATGCACTGGTGGAAGGATGGGTGCTACAACACTGTATGACTGAAGCCCAAGCATGAACAGCTTTGTAATGGTCTACCCCAAGTGATTCAATAATGTTTTAATAAAATTTTTAAAAAATGGAAATGAGAGGGCACACACTGTGTCATACATCAACACGAGGGGGCACTAAAGGTCCGGTGCATGGGTACCCACTGGTCGGTCTGTCACAATTTAGGATTCTGGAGCCATTATTTCTTTTTGTACCTGAGAACTAGAGGTGCAGAATATCGAGATTACAAAGAAAGTTCTCTTTGCTTCCTCTCTCCTCACTCAAAACTCTGAACAGACTGTTTGTTTCCTCCCTCGCCCTCTTTACAGACCTGAAATGTATACTCTGGTCGCAAGAGAAACCATTGATCACTGATGGAAGTTGCGGAAGGGGAGCTTACTTGGACAGCCAACTCCTAGAGTCTGTTGCAGTCAGCCGTTTGCCAAGAACTCAGGTTTGGGGAAGACATTTAAAAGGAAGACGAATTTTCTATGCAACATTTGACTGTCTGATTTACAAGTGCTACATCAAAACTTCACCTTGGTCTTTTCCAAAGCATGAAGAAGGATGTGAAGACAGGTAGGAAACTGGGTGCCTCGCCCCACCTCAACAAGCTGCTTCTCTCCTTTGCTCCCTCTCTGAGCCATGCTTGCCTTCAGCCATTTGTCTTCTCCCTTGATATACCCTTCTACCAACCTTCTCTAATATAATTATGTAAGCAATCTTTTCCTCATAATTATTTGAAGATGTTTTTCTTTAACGAAGCAGTGATTAAATTGAAAACATTCACTAGATCACTAGATCACTAGATCACTAGACATCCTGTTGTTCATCAATTTCCTCAAGCGGGCACCAGTAACATTTCCATTTGACCCTATCACATGCCAGTGTAGCCCAATGGCATCTGGTTGTTTCAGGAATACTGAAGAGCCTCAAACCATGAGCTCAAACCTTGAGTTTCGTTCATGGTCTTGAGCGAAGATGTCTGACCATCTTGTAGGTGGGCGGCTACATGATCTTTTGATATCCCCCCAGTGGGATCCAGTCGGTAATAGCTCTAGTCCAGCGGTTGTCTCCAAATCGCATTACATGTCCAGCCCATCTGATTTTTGATGTCTTGGCAAATGAGACAGCGTCCCTGACTCTGGAACAGTGATGGAGGTCGGAGCTCCGGGTTCCCTTCTTTCACTTGAGTGAGGCGTGATATTCCAAGCATAGCTCTTTTGATTCCTCTTTGGGAGACCCGGATAGCATTCTCATCCTGCTTTCGTAGGGCCCAACTCTCTGAGGTGTATGTTAATGCAGGAGAACAAAGATTAGTCATATAAATGGCTATATTGGCCAGATGTGAAAAAAAAAAAACAGTAGCTTTCCAGGGGTGGAGGAGAGCATTTTATTGAGTGTTTCTGGAGCTCATCGGTTCACCAAATCTTGAATCAGCCATGGGATATAACTAGGGCATACTAAATCTGGAGCTTTACCTGCATGGTGGTTTCAACTCTCCCTTCCTTGTCTTCTCTAAAGACTAGAAAAGTTAATTTTTTTATTTCAGTCTCTCTTATAGGTAGGGGTACTCTTGACCCATTGCTAGTTGGTGAAATATAAACGTAAGTCTATTGGGAAAATTTACAAGAGAGCATCTCCCTCTTGGGGGCGGGGGGAGGGGGAGATAAATCAGGAAGAATTAGAATCTGTCCACACTAAGATCCTTTTTGAAGGTAGTAAGTAAACAGCTGACAGTGGCAACTAAATCCCCTGTTTTGCAGCAAGGGACCACCAAAGGAGTAGGGGTGCTGGAAGCTGAAAGAAGCCTCAACAATTGCTTATGGGATGCTTGTCATGAAATAGGCACTATACTAGTGCTGATGGCTCCATAGATACAAAAGAAATCCTTTTCCTGCTTACAGAGCTTTCATTTGAGTAGGATGTCAGCTTGAGAGAAGTGTAATGATGAGAAAGGCAGGAGGATAAGGGATCTGAAGAATGATGAAATGATGTTGGTATAGGTTGATTAAAATATAGCTTGACATTTGATGCCCATAGCAATAGTAGTGGGTAGGGGGAGGGCCTTTGCTTTGCATGCAACTGACCTGGTTCAATGCCCAGCATATCATATGGTCCCTCTAAGCACAGTCAGAAGTGATTCCTGCGTGCAGAGCCAGGGGGTAACTACTGAGGCATTGCTGGTGTGACCCAAAGAGAAAAAAAAAAGGCATTTGATATCCCTGAAGAAGCCAAGAAATAGGTCACTATTTAGAAGATGGGAAGGAGCGATCCAGGAAGAAGGAACATTATATACAAAGTCTCTATACATGCTTAAGATTTCAAGTAACTGGAGCAAACAGGCTGGAAACGAGTGGAAAAACAAGCAAGGAATAAATGAGGAGAAGAAACTCTGAACATTCTGACCAAATTGAGACTTAAATGCTACAAATGACTTTGGTTTATATTCTGAAAAACAATCAATCATTGGAGGATTTTTTGAGCAGGTAAGCAACACAATACTTAAAAACGTATCTTTCTGGTATTTAAAAAATAGGTTCTGGCAGTTTAATATAGAAAATGTTCAAGGTAAGAAAGGGATCAAATAGGAATGCAGAAACCATTGCAAAGACATGTTGGTGCTTAACCATGGGTGGAAGTGGTGGAAGTAGAGAAAAGGCTGAGTCAAGATTTATTGGAAAAATCAAAGCACCAGGATTTCTGACAGATTCAATACAGAGCATCTTCCCAATAATGGTCTAGCTACAAAATTCATTTTTTTCAATCAAGGTAAAATTGATTTGCAACATTATATTAGTTTTCTGTGTAGAGCACAATAGCTCAAGGTCTGTACTATAGAGTTCTTAATATACGTGAAAAATAAAGTCTTCCTGTTCAGCCACTTTTTAATGTAATGTTCTCTTATGGCTGAAAGTTTTCCTAATATACCTGGAAATGAAACTTATTTCTTCTTCTCAGTTTTTCAAGTCTAAATTGAACTATTAAAATTTTTAATCATTTTAAACTTGTAAATAACTCAACCTATAAAATTTACTTAATTAACTTTATTAAAAAGTGTTGCCCTGCCCCTTGAGGTGTTAAGGTGGGCTGTGATGCCCGTCTGCATAGGCAGGTGGCAGACAGGAGACAGGCTTGTCTACACCCAGGGCTCTGAATGGTTGATGGTCTGATATAGAAAAAGACTGGGCCCCCCTTGGATGAATCCAGAGCCATGGCAGAGCCTGGCAAGCTACCCATGGTATATATGATATGTCAAAAACAGTAACAATAAGGGACCTCATTCCCAAGAATGTGGAGACAGTACTGGCACCCGCTGGAACAAATTGATGAACAACAGAAAAGAAAATGACAAATGACAAAAAAATGTTGCAGGGGGCCAGAGAGACAGCTCAGTGGGCCTGCAGCACTTCCTTTTCAGAAAGAGTAAAATTCCCTGTACCAAACGGTCCCTGAGGGCTGAGCTGATAGAATTCCCAGAACTGCTGGTCCAAGCTTCTGCCCAATTAGAGTGTGCATATGTGTGCGTATGTGTCAAAAAAAGAGAAAATCTGGGCTCAGAGGCTTAAATTTATTGCATGAGTACTCAAGTTACACAATGAGTATAGTAAGTCCTCAAGGTCATCCATAGATTCTTGGAAACTGAGACTACAATGAAAAGCAGCTCCAAGAATAAAGTGGTTTTCTCGGTTTTGTTTTTCCTTACCAAGTTCGTAATGAAAGGATATTGGATGAAATGACATTGTTCAAGGGCCTGCTACAGAGATTACAATTCAATTATAATTTGAGTTTAGATTATAACAATAAGATTATTAAGATGCCCTAGCCATTTCTCCATTGCAGGTGAATGTTAAATGGCTTAGGCAATGTCTGCATGGAATAGCATTGTCCTTCTGAGTTCATGTCGCCTAGGCTGAGGCTTTGTCTAGTATCCTGTGAGCTTTCCCAGCAAACTGTGATTCCCAGAAGGGCAGGATTTGCTGGTTTCACAGGGACAGAAGCTCTGCCCAGTTGCCTCTCTGGAAACAAAGATAAAGGGGGAGGAGGTTGCTTTTCATACAGGGATATTAATATGGAGAATTGCAAGACAGAGAGGAAGAGAAACATCCCAGGAAAGAGAAGAGAAACTTACATTTATTTTAGGTGACATGAATCAATGCTGTTAGTCTTATTCTGATATTTGCAAGACAGAACAAGTCTGATATGCAATGATCAATAATAGACCACTTTTAGATACTCTGAATCTTTTCATTTTGAGCAACACCATCTACTAGATATATAACACTTATTAGCACATAATTAGCACACAATTAATTAAGCAACAATTAGAAATAGCTTAGTAAGCATATTAAAAATAATTTTAAAACAAATGTAACTAAAAGCCAAGGGAGCTATTATGTGTTTAAAACACTTGACTTGTATGTGGTCAACAAGCTTTAGAGACCCAATACTCGGTATTTGGTGCTCTGAGGTCCACCAGGGAGTAATCCCTGAACACAGATTCAGGAGAAAGCCCTGAGAAATGCCAAGAATGGCCTCAAAAATAAGGAAACAAAAGTTTTGGAAATTATTTAACCATCTGTATTTAGATAGCTAGGTAAGACAGAAATGGAACAGTGTGCTAACAATTGTTGAAGGGTACTAATGCCAACCTAGAACTGAGCATTAAATAGAGGCAAAAGATACACATGACAACCCTTTAATGTATGTTCTGTAATCCATGGTCTGGAGGGGAAGGAAAAGAAAGAGAGAAATGGAAAGAAATCAAGAACCTGCCATGGAGCAGGGCTGGGGAGGGGGGAGGGAACCGGGGACGTTGGTGGTGGGAGATGGGCACTGGTGGCGGGATGGGTGCTGCAACACTGTTTGACCAAAACCCAAATATGAACTTTTTTAATTGTATATCTTTGTAATTTTAAAAATAAAAAATTAAAAAAATAATGAAACAAAAAGTTCTAGAATTTATTTAACCATCTGTATTTAGATATTGCTTTTTCATAAGAAATACACTTTCAAAAACTGATCAGCCAGATGTGGCAAATGGTTCATTGGCAGCCAGATGCGCAAGTGACTATCTGATTAGACATCACATCTTTAGAAAGCCACGCATGAAAACATTTTAAGGAGAAAAATTTTGTGAGTACAGAGTCTAAAGCTTTCAGAGCTCATGAAAGATTTTACGTCAGTTCCAGTGTGTTTTCAACCAATGCAGACCTTTGCTAAATGACTAATATCTAAAATATTTGAAGAAGAACCCATGACTTGGCAATATGAAATGATCAAAGGGAATAACGACTCATCAAGAATGACAGCAGAATTAAGTTCAATAATTCCTATTTCTTTACTGGCATAGAATATATACTCTATGAACAGTGTTAAATACCTCATTTACTTGGGGGTCCTTCCATGCTGTGCTTCAGAAATCCTGGGGCCATACTGCTGCTCATCCGAGTACTGTCAAAGGGTTCAAGGTGAGAGTACAAGGATGCAGATCTCAGATCTGCCACCCTGGATGCCAGGGTGTGCCAAGGTCACAATGAGTGGGCTTTGGGTGGCACACATGACTCAAGGGACAGGAGCCAGGATTCTGAGCACGCAAACTGGCACCTCTGCTCCCACTGCCAACCCCCTGTCTCCTTAAGTTCTTGATTTTATTAGATTTGTCTTTACACTCCACATGTCTTTACATGTGTTTTCCCCCACCAATATTATGCTCTTTGCTTTGAAACCATTCAATATGGTTTTAAACCACCTACATATACATACTAGGAACATGTGTAAATTTCCAGGAATAATCAATTGAATAAAAACAGTGATACAGTGTGTAAAAGAAGGAAGAGAGGAGTGAGTGAGTGAGAGAGAGAGACAGAAAGAAA
>JAJIBD010012254.1:0-20814 GCA_021461705.1 Cryptotis parvus
AGTGAAGCAAAACTGTTTATACCAAGACATTTATTCGTGTGAGAGAGAAGCATGAGATGTTAAATGTTCAAAGAACACGGACTTCTCAGAGTTGAAACAGAAATCACTAAATGTGATGTATTTACTTGTTTTATTTGGGCCCCACACCCACAGTGCTGCTGGGCAGCCTCGGAGGACCACATGATACTAACGACAGAATACAGGTTAAGGCACCAGAGGTAAGCATCTCACGCTGGACTTTCTCCAGCTCCTATACATACATACATACATACATACATACATATATATTTGGGTTACACCCGCAATGCTCAGGGGTTTCTCCTGGCTCTGCACTCAGGAATTACTCCTGGTGGTGCTCGGGGACCATATGGGATGTTGGGGATCAAACCTGGCCGGCATAGGCAGGCCATGTGCAAAGTAAGCGCCCTACGCGCTGGACTATAGCTCCAGACCATCCCCAATATTTTCAAACAAAACTAATTTGCCTTAATAACCACACACACACACGCGTGCGCCATTTGGCCTATATGATAAACAAAAATAGTTCATAGTACTGCTACCTACAAATGTCAAAAACAGGGCTTTCCCAATAATAATGCTGAGATCTGCCAGGAACATTTATAATTGTGGAGTAATGCACAGCTAATGTTGAAGTTATTTTCCAGATATATGTATCACTATATTACCTATAAAACATGTTGTAATCCTAAATTAACAATTCTGCCATAAAAATAAAAACTTATCAAATATTATGAAATTCAACTTTATAATCTTGTATTTGGATTTTTGTTTCAAGTTAAGGGTATAGTGTTTTCCTCTACAACCAAGTTTTCTTCTTGAAATTAAATACTAAAGCTCCAACTGTAAATTGGCAAGTTCAGGTAAGAGAATAATCCTATCTTGATTTGCCCTACTATAATCAGAATGTGACAGACTTTAATTTACATTCATGTACAAAAAATATCTGGTAAAAACTTCATGGTATGTTGGATGACAGATCTAGCTAATCTGGGAGCTTTGTTGTTTTGCCCACTCACAGCTTAATCTACATAAGCCAAGGTTCATTCTAATGAGATCTCTCTTCTATGTAAACACTGCTAGAGGGTGTGGCAGTTACAGAAGTCACCTTGATTGAATAACTTCTGATGTATATATCTACTAAGACTTCTATGTTTTCTAGACTGGGCACAGCTCCTCTTTATACCCACTGCCCCCAACGTGGGACAGTTAGAATTTACCAGGAGACTACCACCCTGGCTACGTTGAGACTATAGGTAGGAAGACTATAGGAAGGACCATACTAGTTTGCTCAAAGCAGGCGAATGTGACCCTTTCAGTACAAAAAAGGGTCACATTTTCAGTGACCTTTCAGTTCTCAGAGCATCTGAGAACAAGATACCCACAGAGTCACCCTGGTGCAGATAATAAGAAGGACCTTGTGGGTACCATCTAGATTACATGAAGCTCATGAAATTAAGATGTATTACTTTATATAGGCCCTCTCTCCAGTGTTTTACATGAGATAATCTCGGGATTAGTCCTTGGTGTAACCTTTGTTTATACCTGCAATAGGGTGTGGCACTGCTCTTCTACACTCTGTTTAGGGTTCTTTTTTGTCATGACCCTCCTTGTCACAAATCGGATTACTTTGGTGTATATAAGGGGACTGACTTGAGGCCCCTTCGCCTTTTAGCTTTCGGCTTTTGGCTCCTGTGGCTTTTGGCCTTTTGCTCCTTCTTCTGGGTAGGACTCATCTCGGGTGAGATCCTCTCTCTTTGGTGGGAGACTTAGGCTCTTTGGTATGGTCTAAGTTTGGACCAGAGCTAGAGTTTGTTCATTATATTGGAGTGCTGTGGAAGAGCTTTTGTACCATTAAAAGCCTTTTTTGGAACTGCACGGACTCAGTGAGTTTTCATCTGTTCCCCGGCGTCCTCGGAGGTAGAAGAGAACCTCTGTCCTGACACTGTCGGGGACCCAGCGGCACCCCCAACAATGGTACAAATAACTCATCAAATTTCAGTTATAAGTAGGAGTAACTTAGAACTAGTATCTCAGAAATCTTTACAATATAAAAAATTGTAACAGTAAATAAAATTAAAAAACTTGAAATAGTAAATGAAATAAAAAATAACTTTTTATTTAAAAAACCCTCCTTTTCTCATTTAGATTTGAACACTACATACAACAAAGAATAACTAATTGGTAGGTAAATTCAAGAGCTTAAGAGATTATCTAATTCTACACGAAACAGAAGAAACTGAGGCTGATTATGACTGACTGTCCCAAAAATACAGCAAACAGCAAACTCAGGAATCTAATACTATCCTTTAAGATGCATTTCATATGCTTCATTTAATTCAATAAATTAGTTTTCATGTATTTGAGAAAAGCCAGTTTAAATAGAAATGTTTTCATAAGAGGAACTTTGAATCATATGTCATTCCCAGGAAAAATTACATCAAATTAAAAAAATCTCACCTATTAATATTTCATGTGTTCCTTTGAAGAAATCGAACAACTCAGACTATAGATCGCGAAGTTTATGTACCGTGTGTTACACCATTAGAAACAGATGCTAATAAAAACATTTGACAATGGTAAAAAACATACACTGATATTCCACACCAATCTTTATTTATACGATGGGGTCTGAAACAAATTTTTAACTGCCTCTTCAAATTACATTTTATCCTCTTAATGGTGTGGTTTACCCCAGTTCCACAAAAACAGTATGATTAATACACTAGGGAATATTTTTTAAAGAGAATCTTTAAAACAGTTTTTATTAATCAACCCAGACCAACGATTGTCTTGAAAACAAAGCTACTAAATTTCTGGTGGTGTCACTTTAGAGATCTCATGACCGAATTATGCATCCAATTAACTTACGTGTAAATTTTAGCATTCACATCCCAAATCATGAAAGCCCTATTTCATAAAATCTTCCCACTTGGGGTAAACATTGCGCTATGTCAATAAAACTGTGAATTTTCTGAATTATCCATAAATTTTTGAAGAACCCAAATATCTCATTTTAACACTGATATATCTAATAATAATCACATACATCATAACTTTAAGAAAAAAGCTATAGACTTAAATAAGAAGCTTGCATACTATGGCCGAATAAGTAAAATTGTTAACTACTACTTTTGGCTCTCATTCATATCTTGCCCAAAAATGTGCATATTATAGCCAGCACAGCTTTTCTATAGAATTTTATTTTGAAAATATTATTTCACTTGAAGATTGATCTAAAAACATATTAAGATATGAAAAAGTTATACAACGTATCTTTTACAAATTAATTGAATAATAATTCTGAAATTAGGTACAGTGTTAACTAACCTACATAAAAATATTGCACATTTTCCTTCATTTTGTCTCTAGGTGTGAATGACTCAAAACTAGAATTCCAAACTAATTAAAGATGCTCTGTGAAATGTTATCTTTATAAATATTAGAACTAAAATGCACTGTGAAACCACCAAAATGGTAAACATGCATTTATTCACAGTTGGTTTACTTCCTCTAGATAAATGAATTAACTGCTCAAAATTATTTAAGAACTTATGTTAGAGGTACAAGAGTGCCCGATACAAATCTATCTTCATTTTGAGGAAATACTGATCTTGGCAAAATTGGCTTATTTTAAAATAAACTATTGCTGGTAAGAAGGCATATTTTAAAACTTTTTTAATAACTTGTTCCTGCTTCTTCCCTTTTAAATAAAAGAAACAAAGTATTAAGAGATGTATCTATTGCAATGTAAATGAAATTAATCATAAACAGACCCTGAAAGCAGTCGAAAACTTACAAAAGTGCCTTTCAGAGCCTCATTTCCTCGTAAGTAATGACTACCTCAATTGATATACCAGTCTCACTGACAAAATAATACCATTTAAATTTTCTGAAATTGACACAAACCTGTTCATAATACAGCATTCTCCCACTTAGCTGAGGTCATATTGAGTTAGGAATCCTATTTGCATAATAACCCCAAAGTGTTAAAAATGTGGTTCTAAAACAGAAGCGTATGACTGCAGAAAATAGTTGCAGGCTTGGCTAGTGTCAAACACAATTGTTCCTTATAAATAACTCTAATGGTGCACTGTCATAATTCCAGCAATTTCATTTTACAGGAGTGAACCATATACACATAAAATATATTACTTGGAAAATCCTAAAAATAGGACGAGAAGTTTAGAAAATCGTCAGATGCGTCCAGTGAAAAGTAAACATCTATTCTGGCCCTTTTCATTCCCTTATGTTAGAATTTGACAAAAATTTATGGGTACAGTTTACAAATAGTGACAAGCTATTAAGCTAAAACCATTTTCTTTGGGGGAAATGAGAGGAAGTACTTTTAAAACCTGTTATACAAAATTCCAGCTGCCTTATAATAAAAATCGTTCCTTCTATTAAAATCATAAAATTAAGGTGCAAGAAGTTAACAAAATGAACTAAAGAGCTTTATTGACATCACAGTACATTCAAGAATAATTGTAAGAACATTACAGCTGAAAGAGAATGGCATGTTTATAGTCTTATATGCACTATTTTCTTTTGGAAAAAAAATGCAATATAAAGAAATCCTATTAAGTAACTTGGAGCAGCATTTGGAAAAAGTACACCTATTTACAGATTAAAAAAAATTCTGGTTTCACCTACACAGCCACAATGTGCCTCTATAATGAGACAAGCCCTTAAAACTCATGGAATTTTTTTTTAAACATCATGGCATTCTTGCCACATCATTCCTCAACGTTTACGACGGGGAGGGGGTTGTTGATCTGAAAAAGAAGGGAAAAGACAACATTTAAAAATAAAAATGTATTTTAAACTAAAAAAAATCTGCAATTTAAAAAATAAATATTATATAGGATAGCTAAAATTACTTAAGATTATGATCATTTATCAAGTACCAAACTGAGATTTAATAATGAGAGAGAGAAAGAGAGAGAGAGAGAAAGGACACTTTCAACTTTGATAAATTCAATTTTTTTAAAATCAGACAAAATACTTTAATAAGTATACTACCTTGATCGGGACTTAGACTTGTGTTTGCGGCTTGCCTTCTTACCAGACCTTTGAGA
The DNA here is from genome assembly GCA_021461705.1 of Cryptotis parvus. Taxonomy (NCBI): domain Eukaryota; kingdom Metazoa; phylum Chordata; class Mammalia; order Eulipotyphla; family Soricidae; genus Cryptotis; species Cryptotis parvus. The sequence continues at coordinate 5,097 of JAJIBD010012254.1, forward strand.
TTTCTCCATGGATCGCGATCGACTATGTTTAGGCTTCTTAGCCTTCTTTTCTTTGCTACTTCCTGGGGATTCAGAACTGCTTCTTCCACTAGAATCAGAGCCTGAATGTTTTTTACTATCTTTGGCAATACTTTTCTTATTATCCTGCCTAGAATCATGTCTGATGATTTTAACAGATATAGAACCACTCCGAGAGAATGTTCTTTCACTTTCTCGCTTCCTTTTTAACCTATCATCTTGACTACTGAACTTAAAATCTTTTCTTCCCTCTTTTTGTTTCTCTTTCCTTTTATCCTGTTCACGCTCCCTTTCTTTGTCTTTCTTTTTCCTATCTTTATCTATACTTCGACTTCTCTCCTTTTTCCTCTCTTGTTCTTTAGCCTCACCTTTGTGCTTATGACTGCTCCCACTAAGAGATCCACGTTGATCATCAAGTTTACGTCTATCTCGACTCCTACTGCGACTGGATCGATTGGCTCGTCTATCCCTTGAGCGACTTCGACTTCTACGTCTCTCTCGGGAAGGACTCCGATTTCTCCGTCTTTCTCTTTCCATGCTATTTCTATTAGATCTTCTCCTATCTCTAATCTTTACTCTAGTCCTATTACTCTCTATTTTAATTCTCGAGAGTAACTTCTACTCCTACTACGTCTAGCTTTAATTGTTGGAGACCTACTCCTACTGTGCCTCTTTTTCCGTTTTGGAGAGGAAGACCTTGAGGAAGTGCGACTACTACCTGAGCTAGAGCTGTATGAAGAGCTAGAAACAGTACTACTAGTACTACTACTTCTGCTATTGCTACTGGAACTACCGCTACTAGAACTTCCTGATCTACTCCGTCCTTGTTTCTCTTTTTCTTTATGTTCTTTTTTTGATTCTAAATTTGATGTAGTTTCATTTGGAGTTCTTTTCTTTTCATTAACCACATCACCATCTGCTTCTCTTGCTTCTAGAAGTGATAGACTATTTTGCTCTTTATGGGTAAACTCATTCATCTCTTTTGCAACCCTTTCTGTTTGTTGCTTTTCTTCTGAAAGAAAAAATAAAAAAATACTAAGTCAAAGGTACAATGAAAATAGTAACAAATTTCAAACTACCAGACTCTAACAGAGCAATACTATTAAACAGAATGCAAGCCACATAAGCAATTCAAGATTTTCTAGTTATTATACTAAATTAAAACAAATCTTACAAACTGTTGTATTATTATTTAGGGTCAGGGAATAATAAGGTGGTTAGAGCACACGCCCTGGTAACACATGGGCCTGAGCAAAGGCAGATACAGTCCCGTATGGTATAGCCCTGGAGACCTTCAGCACTGTGGGACCAAGCAGCACTGCTTCTTTAGATCCTGCACTGAACCAAGAGACCAGTTGGCCAAAAGTCACCAAGTCTCTGGAGGTGCTTTGGAGCTTCCATCTTCTACCAAGAATTGCCATTTAAGCACAATTTTTGAAAAAGCACAAAAATAATCTGCTTTTCTTCGTTCCCATGAAAAGTCTAGCATTTAGTGTATAATCTACCTAGGTGCTCAGGAGCTACTCCTACATCACTGCTTGGGGGTTGCCTTAGGAAATACATGGTGACAAATCTGGTCCTCCGTATGTTAAACATAAACTACAGCCCACTGAGCTTTAGGAGGCCTTAGTGCACTGCTTCCCGGTTTTTGTTTGCTTTTGGAACATACCCAGTGGTGCTCAGGGCTTACTCTGGCTCTGTGCTCATGAATCACTTCTGCTAATGGCAGAATTGAACATGGATCAGCTGCTCAACCCGCCTGTCTCCAGTTCCCTTAGTGTATATTGGATAGCTACATTTCAAATACTCAAAAAAGTCCCACGAATTAAGTTATCATCTGGGTAGCAGAAGTATCAAAATGTAGAGACACAAATGTAACAAGATTTCCAGGGCCTTAAATAAGTTCAATAGGCTGTGTGAATGTCTTGAAAGCAAGAGGCCAGTTCCCAACACATGGTCTTCTAAGGAGGACTTGAAGCCATGCATAAGTACTGCCTAGTGTGGCCACCCTCCACCCCCAAAAAAAAATAACCAAAATCCAAAAAATCATTTCAATCGCCAAATAAAGGAACTTAAAGATGAATTTATTAATAATCTTTCAAATTGTTCAAATAAGGGTTTTCAAGATGAACTTCAGTATTATTCCCAGTGATCTTTATGCAAAACAGTAACAACTGAAGGTGCATACAGTATTTTCTTTCTTTCTTTTTTTGGCCTAGCCTTTCTGGAAAACAATATGACATTCCTAAAAAAAATTAAAAACAAAACAAAACAAAAAAACAGGAATTAAAGTTCCCTTTGACCCAGTAATTCCACTTAGAATATACCCAAGGGCCCAAAAATAACATGGAGAAAAGACATCTGCACCCATATCTTTCTTATAGCACTATCTACAATAGCCAAAATTTGGAAACAACCCAAGAGTCCAAGAATAGATGAATGGATAAGGAAACTATGGTTTATAAACATATGTTTATACACAATGGAATATATGTATAAGGAAAGATATCATGCAACTTGCTGATGCAGGATGGATCTGGGGAATACCATACTGAGGAACAGACACAGAGCGATCTCTCTCATATGAAAGATAAAGAGAAACAAAGGTGCTAATGAATGTCCAGAGACAATGGAAACAAAGGACAAGAGAACAGGTTCAGTAGGAAACACGCCACTAAGGGCTTCGGAGGGACGTGTTCAATGGAGGCGGTGCTGAGGCAGGAAAGTGTTATGCATGAAGCTCTATCAATAACAGGACTATAAACCACAGTACAAAGACATATTTTTATTTAAAAGCAGCTCTTATAAGAGGGGCTTATAACAAGGGGGAGGTGGGGTGGCAGGTGTGACAGCATTAGTGGAGGGAAGTGAACTCCGTGAAGGGTTTGGTACTGAAAAATTATAAGCCTGAAACTCAATTATAACTTTGTAATTTCAAGGAGACTAAAGTAAAAAAATGTTTAGAGGACCATATAATATAGCAGTAAGGCACTTGGCTTGTAAGTGGCCAACAACATGAGTTCAAATCTGGGCACCCCATATGGTTGCTAGTGATTCCTGAGTGCAGAGCCAGAAGTAATCCCTGAGCATTACTGGGTATGGTTCAAAAACCAAAACAAACAAAACCACCCCTTTTTAGTCAAAGAAGTGTGATTGACAAACTTACTGATAGTTGAGTTTTAGAAATCCCACTATCAGTGTCAACTTCCCTCAACCAGTGTTCCCATGCTCCAAAGCTCCCTCCCAGACCCATCCACCTCTCTGTTAAGGTGTCTGTTACCTTAACAGGCAAATATATTACAAAGTCCAGTGGTTGTAATTAGGTCTCATGCTTTCAGTGTTGTGGAGTTTGTGCTTTGGAAATATAGCTATACCACTCTCACACACACTCTAACCTATTTCCTCATTACTTCCTTCTCATCTTTTTTCTTCCTCCCTTGATTTTTTTTTTTCTTGTTTGGGGGCCATACCCGGTGATGCTCAGGGGTTACTGGGTTACTCCTGGCTTTGCACTCAGGAATTACTCCTGGCAGTGCTTGGGGGACCATAGGGAACGCCAGGAATAAAAACCCAGGTTGGACCATGTGCAAGGCAAACATCCGACCCGCTGGACTATCGCTCCATCTCCACCTTCTCTAGCCTATACTCTGGGGTCACGGATGATCTAGGCATTCCCCCTCACCTTTACTATATTACAATTTATTTTTTTTTCCTTTTTTTTTTTTCTTTTTGGGTCACACCGGTGATGCTCAGGGGTTACTCCTGGCTCTGCACTCAGGAATTACTTCTGGCGGTGCTCGGGGGACCATATGGGATGGCGGGATCGAACCCGGGCCGGCATGGGCCGGCCGCATGCAAGGCAAACGCCCTACCCGCTGAGCTATCGCTCCGGCCCCCTATATTACAATTTAGTAATAAAAATTTACTATATTCCTTTTTTATTGACTTCCCTATTTTTTTTGGGACACACCCAGGAATGCCCATGCTTACTCCTGGCTCTGCACACAGAAATCACTCCTGAAGGTGCTCAGGGGACCAGATGGGATGCCAGGGATAGAACCCAGCTTGCCCGCGTGTAAGGCAAGCATCCTACCCACTATACTACCACTCCACCACCTCCCTGCCCTTGTTTCTATCCCTTTAAATTTTTAGATTGGATGGAAGATAAAAACATATACAAATAAAACTGAGCAAAATTAAGTGAGATTAAAAGATATACCTTCCAACTGTTTGTCATGCAACAGCTGCTGCTCTTTTTCTTTTCTCCAAAAAGCTTCCTGTTTTTGCCGGATTCGGTGCCGCAATTCCTCATCATCAGTGTCAGATGACTCAGAGCCTCTGTCAGTCCTCTCATCTTCACTGTCTCCTGATCCATAACCACCCAGTCCACCTGTGTGCATAAAGCCCAGTCTATCACAGGGTAAAATTATTCGATGCATTAAAAACTTTTCAAGGACCGAGAAGAAAATTAATTTTCTTTTACACTGCCTTTTCTTGGAAGAATATGCTTATTCGGGGTGGGGAGAAGTATAAATTCCAATTTTAAGGAGCTCACAGAATCCTCATGGAAATCTTCCTGTTTGTTTCTACTCTTTCTGGAATATGTCATATATTTCTTACCATAAAGGAATCATAATAACGGTTTTCCCTTACATTCTATGCTAACAAAACCAATTAGTATGATCATAATACAGCCTCACAAAAACATAGCCAATACAGCTACTTTAAAAAAAATTAGACTTCTTAAAGATTTCTATAATTGGTGATTTAATTATTTAAAGCACAGAATTCCCAGGTAGTATGCTAAATATTTTTCCCTTAAAAAATTAGTATACTGCAATTATCACTGACAGAGACGTGATATGATGTAAAAACTACTCCCCCACCCTGAAGCAAACTAAACAATCATCAAAATGTCACTTAGGCATTAGGCTTTACCCGTTTCTGCTGATTCTAAGTTTAATTTGAAATGCTGATGTGGAAAAGGCTTATCTTAAATTCTGGAAATATATCATGCAAACAGCAAACTAGGAACATACTACTTTCACACTACAGTAAGATAAACCCTTTCCTCTCTCTGTTGAAATGTGACTTGCTGCAGCACAATCTAAATTAAGGTGGTTATAAAGGTATCATTTGGGCAGATTCTTCCCTGTAACATGTACGCAGTCATTTAAGAAGTGAAGTACCATGTTCAAATTACAACCTTCCTAAATAAACTATGAAATGGTTACCACATTTCTAATATTTCCATTGTGAAGGTTTTAGTCAAAAAATAAATATATAGACAAACCTTTTAAAGATTATCCCTAAGACCTAGATTTTATAAACCGAGTAGGAACAGTACAATCTCCAAGCAGAACACGCAGAGACATGGTAAGTGTGCGTCCCCCTTAAGGCCCTCGTACAAATAAGGAGACACTTACCGAGTCCGGTTAGGGGAAGCCAGTGCACTGGACTGTGCCAGCTGTTTTGCAGGAGCTTTGTATCACATCAACAACAGGAACAACATGTTAACACAAATAGCCACGATTTCATAGTCATGAGAGTCTATGGTATTGTTAAATCTACTACTATCGCTGCTTTTTGGGGAGAGAAGAAACATTAAAAACATAACATTCATTTTTAAACCAGTAGCATGTGTGGCCTTGAGAAACAGTAATTCAGACGTGAACTGAAATTGGTTCATAATGAGGAAAAAATGTCGATCAGTACACCAGTATTTTTATTTTTGAGACATGGCACATAATTTAAATTTGCTCTCAGTATGTTTCCAAGTGCTATAAAGAATATAGGGGTCGGGACAAGATCAATTGCTTTTGTAAGAATTAAAACTGGCACACTAAAAATTCATAAGGCTCATAATTTACCCTATTAGTCAAACTGAACTGGATCAGAAGTCAAATACCAATAACATGGTATCTATAAAAATTGTTGAAGCAAAAATTAAAAATTTCCACAGTATGCTTATGAAACAGCATAATTATTAAATTTGAACTCAGGTTGGATGCAACAAAAATATTTGTAGTTTTAATATGGCGTCTTCAAATCTATCCTTTCTCAGAATTAAAACATGCAAGAAGAGAAAATTCAAATAGCAGCTAGTAAAATTCAACAAGGACAACAACAAAAAAAGGTCCAAAGTAGCCACCAAAATAAAAATTCCCCAGAAAAGCAAATCTAAGAACACCCACAGTATACCTTTCGTTGCTTTCCGGTGTGCATCTTTGGCTATGTAATAAATTTCTTCATCTGTGACATCCAGTAGAATTTCAGTTAGAAGTGTTTTTGTCAGTAACATCTAAGAAAAGATAATTTTATATATTTTCGACTTTAGTTATTATTACAGTACAGTTTGACATTCTCAGAAGGCTGGGCAGAATAGCTCAAAGAGCTAGTGGGCCATGCTTTGCATATTCGAAGTCAGGTTTAAATTTTTCCAAATCAGGACTAGAGCACTTGTCTTGCACACAACCCAGATTCAATCCCCAATGTACTATATAGTTTCCAGAGACCTGCCAGCAGTAAGCCCTGACCACTACAAGTGTGGTTCAAAACAAAAAGGGAAAATAAGAAAAGGCCGTTATCCTATCCTATTAAATGAAAACCTTTTTTACTGTTAGGTTTCTAGGCCACACCCAGCTGTGTTCAGTGCTGACTCCTGGCGGGCTGAAGGACCTTATCAGGAGCAGGGATTGAAACTGGATTGGCTATGTGCAAGGCCAGCGCCTTACCTGCTGTGCTGCCTCTTCATCCCAGATGAAGACTTCTTCTTGAGTACTATGATATAGAATTGAAGTAACAGCTACGTTCTAGCCTTAGGTTGGCTACCCAGGCTCTGAAAGGTGACCACTTAGACTCTGTAGGTTTCAATTTGTCTTTTAAATGACAGCATATCGACTGAGCAAATACCATTGGACTTTTCAATATGAGAAATAGCTTAGTCCCAATCTCAGAAAATGAGAATATACATTACAGATACTGAAGACTTTCATTTAAGTCTTACAATTAAGAAATTTTTGTTTTTTTCCAAAAGATACACATGATAACCTATAAATGTATGTATTGTAATCCACAGTGTGTAAGAGAAGGAAGAGAGATAGAGAGAAAGAGAGAAAAGAGAAAAAGAACCTGCCATAGAGGCAGGCTAGGGGAGGGGGAGGGAATCGGGGACATTGGTGGTGGGAAATGGGCACTGGTGGTGGGGATGGGTGCTGGAACACTGTAAGACCAAAACCCAAACATGAACTTCTTTGTAACTGTATATCTCACGGTGGTATAATAAAATATAAAAAATAAAAATAAATAAAAAAGAAGTTGGGTTTTCTGACTATCAGGAATTAAACCCAGGATCTCAAACAAGCAATGCAAGTGCTCTATCACATCCTGGCTCTGAAAAAACTTAAGTGTGAACATCCCAGTATGTATTTTTCACATCTTCTACTCCGTCTCAGCATTTCAAAATCACATTTTAGAAAAGAACAGATTAATATGTTGATTTCTGTGGTCTTACATAGTAAAACAAAAAGCACAATATCAGTATTAAGAAATGGGATTACTATGCATTATATGAACTGTGATTTTTGTACTATTACCTGAATTTCACAGGCATTATCACACAGCCAATTTCCGTATTAATTTTGTGACCTTTGCAACATGTTCATAATCTTTTTGTTTAGCACAGCAGGGGGTGCCCAGGGGACTCCTGCCTAGGTACTGCCTCTAAGTGTCAATCATGTACTTATGCCCTTTGCACTACTTCCCCAGCTCATTAAACTTCCCTCATTCAATGGCATTTAATTCACTAAACTGATGTAAATGTTTTAGAAAACCAACTAATAGTTTAAAAACACAAAACTCAATTCTGAACTTGGCAAATGTGCCATCCTACCATTTGATATTCTTTCTCTTCTTCAGTCATCTCTGGTTCACTCTGCTCTTCTTGAGGAACTGGTGAAGGACTTCTAGTGACTTTCCCACTGCTCGCAGCCTCAACATTTTCAGTGTCTTCATCTTCCTCATCACTGTCCTAAAAAACAGTTTAGTTATAATCTTTTAAATCCCCAATTAAAGTCTATGAAGCACATACAGAGAACGGAAATGTAGCAGGGCCAGAGTCCTGCCCGCACATGGACGACCAAGGGTCAATCCCAGGTACCACATATGCTCCCTTATGGTACTGCTGCGGGATCCCTAAGTGCAGAGCCAGGAGTAACTCCTGAGCGCTGTCACGTGTGGCCCCCCGAAACTAACATCCCCGAGCCCCACAAAGAAAAACACAGAAGAAATGTATTTGGGCTGGCTCTCCAGGGGCCAGGAATATAGCTGTTAAGGCATTTTCCTGGTAAATGGCTGATCTGGATTAAATTTCCTGCACTCTACATGATCCCTGAGCACAGAGCCATGTGTAGCACAAAACACAAACAAAATAAGAAATATACCTTGAGTTACATTTTCTTTGTATTTGTTCTGGAGCCATCCCTGGCCAGTGCTCAGGCCTTACTCCTGGCTCTGCACTCAGGGATCCCTCCTGGCAGTACTCTGTGTGGAGCCAAGATTAAGGCCTGAGCATCACGGGGGCTGGCTCCAAAACAAATACAAAGAAAGTGTAGTTCAAGGTGTATTTTTTGTTTGTTTGCTTGTGTTTTGGCCTACACCTAGCTCCATGCGGTACCATGGACAGAATAGCGTTGGTTGCAAACCAGGCAAGCACTGTACCCGCAGTACTATTTCTCCTTTCCCTTGAATTAAATATTTTAAATTCAGATTTCATTTGGTAATCTAAAGAGATTACACAAGATTAAAAATGGCTAGTAACAATTATCTTTGTTACTTTCCTTAATTTGGTTTTAGTTAGTAAATGACAAAAAAATGATCATGCTCAGAGCAAGAAGGAATAGCTCAGTGTATCTGGGAGATTGTATACTGACCTGGGTATAATAATGTAAAACATTATGGAACTTACATCACTAAATGCAATTTAAATGTAAAAAGAGAAAATTTCTCTATGGCCATTTTTACTTAATCTGATCTTTAATCACTCACTAGGGACTTAGAAGTAACACAATTAAAGAAAGAGGGGGCTGGAGAGATAGTTTACAGGCAGGGTGTTTGCTTCACACACTGCTGGCAGAAGTTCAAACTCCACCATCCCATATGGTCTCTCCTGAGTCTACCAAAAGTGATTCCTGAGTGCAGAGCAAAGAGTAAGCCTGAGTACCACTGGATGTGGCCCCAAAAAGCCAAAGAGAAGAAAACCTATTTGTGACTAGGCTGTGGCTCAATGAGTAGCCTGATTAAGGTCATTCAGCTCCATCCTAGAACACTCCACATCATCACGAAGTGTGCGGCCTTGGTGAGCATCACAATCAAGACTGTAGTAAGGGGGCCGGAGCAACAGCACATAGGGGAGGGCGTTTGCTTTGCATGCGGTTAACCCAGGTCAAACCCAGCATCCCTTACGGTCCCCCAAGCACCGCCAGGAGTAATTCCTGAGTGCAGAGCCAGGAGTAACTCCTGAGCATTGCCAGGTGTGCCCCCCCCCCCCAAAAAAGACAGTAAAACACTGCAACCTGCTGTGTGGTTCATCACAACTATAAAGTGGTAAACAAAGAGAATACAGATGTTTGTCCAGTTACAGTCAACCAAGCATCCCACCAAGTAATTTCTCTCTGAAATTAAATTTTCTATAAACTCAATGTTCACTTTTCCCTCCTTATTCTATTCATCACTTATCACTTGATATCCCATTATTCATCAATTTGCTCAAGCGGGCGCCAGTAACGTTTCCATTTGACCCTATCACGGGCCAGTGTAGCCCAATGACATGTTTGTTTCGAGGATATTAAGAGCTGTTTGTTTAGGGGTCCTGATAAGGAAGTCTGACCATCTTGCAGGTGGGCGGCCACGCGATCTTTTGGCGCCCCGTGGGATCCAATCGGTAACAGCTCTAGTACAACGGCATCTCCAATCGCATTATATGACCAGCCCATCTGATTTTCAATATTCTGGCAGACGAGACAGCATCCTTGTATTCTATTCATACATAATCATAATGATACATAATACATAGTCATAATCATAATCTCAGACATAATTTTAGTTCTTTTTGAGGGGTTTGAGGGCAGAACAGAGGAAGAGGGTTTCCAAGTGATGCTCACAAGGTCTTGGAAGTCACTACTTGCAAAATGCAGTCATGTGGATTGGATGGTTTGACGCCACAGCCTGGCAATGAGATGTTCTGGACCAGCAGGGCTGGATTCATACCCAGCAGTACTAAGGGAACTCCAAGAGCACACCTAGTAGTGCTGAGGCCTCTAGGGCTACTTACAGTGGTGCTTAGAGGTCAGATGGTCAAACTCACATTCCTGTGCAATAAGGTATTTATCCCTGGTCTGCTAATTCTAGTACCTTTTTTTTTTTTTTTTTAAAAAAAAAAGGGATTTGGGGACAGAGCGATAGCCCAGCGGATAGGGCATTTGCCTTGCACACAGCCGGCCTCTGCCGGCCTGGGTTCGATCCCCGGCATCCCATATGGTCCCCCGAGCACTGCCAGGAGTAATTCCTGAGTGCAGAGCCAGGAGTAGCCCCTGAGCATTACCGGTGTGACCCAAAAAGGCAAAAAAAAAAAAAAAAAAAGGGATTCATCAGGGCAGAGCCTGGCAAAAGCTACCCGTGTCGATTTGATATGCCAAATACCAGTAACAATTATAGACCTCATTCCCATTACCTGATGGAATGGTTTGAGGCTCTTTATGTTCGTGGAGCAAGCAGATGCCCTTGGGCTCTCCTAGCATGAGACAGGACATATGGAGATGTTACCGGGCCTGTTCGAGCAAATCGATGACGAACAGGAAGACAGTGACAGTGATATTCCAGAGAACTGTGCTAAATTGTTTCTTAGCATAGGTCTTCAGGCCAATTTGAGTCATCAAAGAAAATCAAACTTCAAAAAATATTTTAATGAATTTGGGCAACTTTACAGAAAAATAAAAGTTCACCCCAAAATAGTAAACAATTTTCAGTCTTTTCATTTATTTTTAATAAGGCTGTAGTTAGTATATTGGTATCTATAATCTTTCCTCAATGGTCATTCCTGCATGATGGCACATGACTGCTCCTTTCCTGGGCCATTGGTCTTACGTCATCCTGACCATTCCCCACCATCAATGTGTTACTGCTACTGAGAATGTCTTTATTCACTTTTACTATCAAAGTGGTACTGGGGCTGGAGCAACAGCCCAGCGGGTAGGGCGTTTGCCTTGCACGCGGCCGGCCTGTGCCGCCTGGGTTCGATCCCCAGCATCCCATATGGTCCCCCGAGCACCGCCAGGAGTAATTCCTGAGTGCAGAGCCAGGCGTAACCCCTGAGCATCACCGGGTGTGACCCCAAAAAAAAAAGTGGTATTGGTCCCCAAAGGTTTTTTTCTAAGTTTAATAGCTTTTACCCATTTTTAAAGACTGAGAGTAATGGGAACAGTAAAATAAACAGTTATTTTTCTGAATTCTAGGTTATATTAGGATTTGTAGTGGGTTTTCCTAGTTAAAATGCTATTAAGTCCATTGGCTACTGACAAGAACAGGGCTCTGAGCTAATCTAGGTGTCCCTATTTGTTTATCCAAATAAGTGCCCAGGTTCGCAAGCCTACTGCAAACCATGATAGAGGAGATATCTCCATATCTGCATGTGGCAGCAGCAAACTTAGCAGAAAACTTTATCAGAAAAAAAAGCCCATATAAGGTACAGGACACCCTAACCTAAATCCTGACAGCACAGTGATGAACCACAGACTAAATTACAGCCTTACACAGCATACAGTCCACTGATCTCTCAACAAAGCTTTATCTACTTTCAAATTTACCTTCTTCCATGCACTACCTCACAAAGTCTGTTACGTTAATAATTACCCAATATTAATGCCTTTTTTGAGGGGGTGGTTCTGATTTTGCACATCACTTTTCAATAGTTATAGTACCAGCTGTCAGTTAATATGCTTTAAGTTATAGGAAATGATTCACAAAAATGCTCCCTCCCTATGCCACCCTCATTTCCATTTCTAGGAAAGATTTGAGTAACAGTTGTGTTTTAAAGGCAAACCTCGTATGAGAAATTAAGTCTTTAAACTCTGGAGCAACAGAGAAAAAGAATCTATGAAAAGAAAAGGTGGGCTGTAGAAAGAGTATGCCTACATCATGCAGGCAAACAGGAAAACAAATGGCTGCTTGCTTAGACTCATCTCCCCACCGTCAGCCAGGTGACCTGGGTTAGCAAAGGAGACTAGATCTCCCCTGGTGGTCCTTAAAAGCAATGAGTTTAGAGAGACTCCAGATCCACAGCTGCACAGCTAGGCCTCATGGTGAGCGGCCCTATGGAGCTGGGGGGGTGGGGGGGGGGAGACAAAAGGCTGGGCCAGCGCCTGGTTGTGTCCTACATAGCTCCTAGAGCCTGCTCACCGTGCAGGCAGCTGCGCCTGCTGGACTCGGAGCAAGGATTGGGAGCCTCCACCCAGTCCCCAGCCTCTAGGCTCACTGGGTGTGACCCTGAGCTCCAGCCACCACAGCCAACCACCGCAAGACAGAGACTCTAGATCCACGGCTGCCCAGGCACGCGTGGTTTAATCTTAGACACAATGGATTTTAGCACCAGGTCCTTTCAGGATCTTTCTCGTTTGTACACTTCAACGATCATTCTACTTGCATCAAACTGGAGAGGTTGATATAGCATGCAGAGCCTCAGAAGCATAGCTGGGGAGCTGGAACTCGGCCTTCCCTTGGCTCAGCTGACCATTGGGCCCCCAGGAGGACAGATGGGTTTTGGGTGTTGGCCCATCACCTCTGGGGGTTACCGGATGCAGCATTGGGCTACATTGGCACGTGATAGGGTCCAATGGAAATGTTACTGGCGCCCGCCGAGTAAATCGATGAATAACGGGATTCAAGTGATCAAGTGATCAAGTGATCAAAAAAAAGGATTCACAGGGATATCCTGTATCACTGTATCACTATCTTCCCGTTCATCATCGATTTGCTCGAGCGGGCACCAGTAACATCTCCATATATCCTGTCTCATGCTAGCAGAGCCCAAGGGCATCTGCTTGCTCCAGGAACATAAAGAGCTTCAATTCATTCCGGAATGAGGCCTATAATTGTTACTGGTATTTGGCATACCAATACAACACAGGTAGCTTGCCAGGCTCTGCCGTGCAGGTAGCATACTCTTGTAGTCATCTCTAAGTCCAGCATTTATTGATGAATAGAGCAGACGCAAGCGGCCGCACGAGCCGGGCTGTGATAGGCTGATCTGCTGGGTGGAGTTCTCACGAGAGAGAAGTCCGGATTTGGAAAATGGAGGCCCTCATGGAGTGGGGGGTCATCTAGCTTATTGCAAGGCTCTGCTGGGGTGGCAGGCCAGGGCTAGAACCCGCCATCCCTCCTGGGCGCCTCGTGAGCAGCTGGGCACAGGGAGAGCCAGTAGCAGCTCTGCCCCATGTCTGCTTAGTCTGGCGGGTGGTCAGCGAGCACCTTCAGGTCTTCGGTCCCAGCCCGGGCACACATCGGAGGTGTGAGTGGCCGCCTCCCCCCCCCCGCCCCACAGCTCCGTGAGGGGACAGTCCGAGGGGACTCGGAACTCGGAAGCCCCGGAGCTCTGCTCCTCTATCTCCTCCTTTTCCTCCTGGGGCGCATCAGAGGGGCCCGCGGGCTGCCGTGCTTGGGGGCTGCTCAAGATGCGAGGATCCGGGTTGCCCGCCTGAAGACCAGCAGGCGCCCAGGATGGGGTGCATGAAATCCAGATTCCTCCGGGAAAGCGGCAAAGCTTCAAAAACACATTCCAGCACCCACCCACAAAGCGCCTTGTATGTGCCAGACCCCACATCCTCGAACAAGCGGGGACCTAATAATAGCAACGGCAACTCAGCAGGGTTCAAGGAGGGCTCCAAGGACCTCGTGGTCGCCCTCTACGATTATGAGGCTATCCACAGGGATATCCTATGGAGCTTTATTCTGGGCAATTCTACTTACAAATTTACTTCTCTGAGGTAAACGAGGGGCATCTCCTCCTTCGGGATCTTCCGTGGCCTTCTTCTCTTTTTAGACAGTTGTGAACGTTGTTGTTCCATTCTTTCTTTCTCCAACTTTTTCTGTTTTTCACGTTCCATTTTTTTCAAGACCTTCCCGAATCCAAGCTGGAAGAGTCCCATGCTTTACTGCATCTGTTTCACAATGGAGAAACTGTCAGTTAAACAAATATCATAACAAATGCATGAGTTCCTTATCTTTGATTCTCACTTTGGTGTCAAGTGATTGTTTCTAACAAATAATACTCTCTAGCAACACAGAACACCATGCTTTGTGATTTTTTTTGTTTTTGCAGAGAGATAGGCCGCGCCCCAAGTGGTGCTCAGGGGCCCTAGGGACCCCTCTTGGACATCCTCAGTTAATCGTGCCTTTCAGCTGAATGCTAGGCTCCAAGGAAGAAGTGCTGCTCTATGTGGGTAAGGCTCTGACGTGTGATGGAACCACCAGCTGGAACGTGTTTAGAGGGCCACATGGAGCTGAAATTGAACCAAGGCTAGTGCACACAAGGAATGCACCCCAAAGCAGGCTTTTCTTGACATTAGCAATGCACCTTGTGCTATTATGTCATACCTAAGTGTGACTAGTGGTACATGTCGATGTCAATACAATAAAATCATGACTTTGGGCCTGAGAGATAGTACAGTAGGGTTAAGGGCTTCTGTCTTGCATACAGCTGACCTGGTGAGAATCAGTGCCACATGATTTCCTGAGCACTGCTGGGATCAACCACTCAGCACTGAGCTAGATTAACCCAAGTACCAGAGGGTGTGATCCAGACCCCAATCCTCAAAAGTAAAATCAACACATTTTCAAAGATGTGGCTAGCAGCAAAGCACACACCTTATATGCATGAGATCTGGGGGGTGATAGCAGTGGTGATCACTGTTTTAATGATTATGTTATGTGATGATGTGATCAGAGCATATCAAACCATTATCTCACTTAATGCTAAGTCCCAAGATCACTAATGAAACCAGGTTCAAAGAGAATATGTGTTCTGGGACCAGAGCAATAGTACAATCGGTAGGGCGTTTGCCTTGCATGCAGACAACCCGGGTTCACTCCCCAGCATCCCATATGGTCCCTTCAAACCTTTCCAGGAGTGATCCCTGACTACAGAACCCAGAGAAAGCCATAACCAGAGTCAGGTGTGGCTCCAAAACAAAAACAAATCTTTGTCAACGGGCTATCTCATAAACAACAGCCACAAAGGGAAAAGGAAAAATACTTTAGAAGTCCAGGAGATGGAACAATAGTACAGCAGGTAAGGTGCTTTTCAGGTGGCTCAACTGGATTCCTGGCATCCTATATTGCCCCCCAAGCACTGGCAGGGTAAATTCTTAAGAGCATAGTCTGAAGTAACAACTGGTCACTGGATGTGACCCAAAACCAAAACAAAATCATTTAAGACACACTGGAGTGGGACTCGTGCACATGGTCAACACAGGTTCAATCCCTAGCACCATATATGGTCTCCTGTGCCCTGCCAGGTGAGATCTCTGAGCCAGAGCCATGAGTAAACCCTATATACCACCAGCTGTTGCCCCCAAACCAAAAACATAAAAATAAATGAAAAAAAAAAAAAGGAATTTGTATATGAAGTAACATGCCTTAAAAAATTCCT